>JAXIVJ010010723.1:0-46118 GCA_036785665.1 Chirona hameri | reverse complement strand
AAATTTGAAAATGTCACGAATAGGGACTATGATTTTCGGATCCGGCATGTGCTGTTCTATTATTTCCTTGAGTTTGGTTGAAATCGCCGCGTCCCGCCATCTCAGCGAATATATATATATATATATATATATATTGAAAAGAACTGGAAAGCTTGACGGCCTCTGGAGGCTGTACCTTTGAGTGTCACACATTGCCACTTTCTGAAAATTTGCGGAAGACATTTCTACACGAGTATGCGGAGCCTTGAGCTAATTGGTGCGTCCTTCTGTTACTTATTATCGATTGAGTGACTGCATGTTACCATGGGAGAAGGGGTAATTTTGAAAGCTTGAGTGGCCCTGAAGGTGAAATTTGAAAATGTCACGAATAGGGACTATGATTTTCAGATCCGGCATGTGCTGTTCTATTATTTCCCTGAGTTCGGTTGAAATCGCCGCGTCCCGCTAACTCAGTGAGTTTGAGTGACTGCATTTTTGGACGGGTCTGGGGCGTTTCCTGGGCAAGATAGGGAAAGTCCAAGGGTATGGCTGTGTTTGTTGCGACGAGGGCTTTCGAATGATGCCGCCTTTTCACATTTTTGATGGATATTTAATACATTTTGGCTGGTAAAGTTTTCCTTCAGATATGGTAGCACGAATCTGGGCCGGGCTGAATCTGGGCTGAATGTGGGCCAACTTCCGTTACATCTGAATGCCTGCGTTCTTTGTGCGAACGGTTTGAACTGTGATTTGTGAGTCGGGACCGCAGTCCGCACTACGAGTGTGTATTATTCTGGACGAGTGTCTTTGATTTGATGGGTGGAAGGTACGCAGCTTTTCTAGATATTTTAGATTGTTCATGCAATGTTTAAGACGTATTTTTCCCAACATTTATCTCCGTATTTGGACGTTTGTATGGCATGATAATTGGAATGGGATGATGAATCTACACCAGATCTCAATCTGAGTTAATTTTGTTAAAAGCATGGAACTTAAAACCTCTTACTTCAACCAGCGTTTTGTCGATATTTATCATATATATATTACTGCATTGTAAAGTTGTTTTCTCCCTTGTGAATCAAATGTCATTTATTCATCTTTTATTGGATAACAACATCATTTTTCTTCACTGGCATTGTGTCAGATGTGCTAAATGACCAGCACATATTGGTCACATGGTACCTAATCTTTATGTTAAACAATTAAGTCATATTTTAGGCCTTTACATGCATCTGATAAAATTACAAATTTCCACATTATTTACATTACATTATGTACTCCTTAAGCTCAAATTGTTGTACTCTGCTACCATTTGCCAATACAAAAAACGAAAATCCATCCCTGGCCCTGCCAGTGGTCGCCTGCCTCGACTCCAAGGCTTCGCTGCTACTGCAGTATCCGGAGGCGCGGCGGCGCAGACCTTCGTGATGGGCGCCACAATATGGACACAGCTCTGCAGGCTGGAGGGTTCCGGCTGCGCCATGCACCTCCAGTGGGTGCCGGCGCACTGCCGCCTGCCGGGCAACGAGGGGGCGGACGTCCTGGCAAAGGAGGCGGCCTCCCTTCCTCAGATGACGACGCCAGTCGACGTCCGAACCCTCACCCGAACTGTCACGAGGGCCGCCAAGAAAGGCTGGCAGGCTGGCTGGCCGGACGGGTGGTACCGGTCCATCATGGGGGACCGGGCCCCCACCAGTCCGCGCCGCAACCCGAGAGGAGGCGGTGGACGTCCACCAGCTGCTCCGAGCGGGACACGGGGGACGCTCGGAGCAGTACCTTCACTGCATCGGACGCCGACCAACCGAGGACTGCCCCCAGTGCAACGAGGCCGACTGCCCGGCGGGCCTGCACCTCGTGTGCAAGGAGGCCGCCGGCACGCCGGCGCACATCCTGATGCGCTGCCCGTGCCTGTGCGGCCATCGTCTCCGTGCGCTGGGCAACATCTACGCCACGGAGCGCGACCTACGGCACGACGACATGGTGGCGGCCTTGGCCGCCGGCTACGCGGCTCACAAGAGCCGTGTGGATACATCACCGCCTCGACGGTGACCGGGAGGAACAACAACAACAACAGAATCGCAGCACGAAATGACATACACACCCTGTCTGCAGCCACCGCTCGACCAACGCGTCGCGTCTCCCAGTACCCCTCATTACTCATCTGACACGCCGACAGCACCTCTCACATCACACAGCATCCCTCCCATCACACAGCATCCCTCCCATCACACAGCACCCCTCCCATCACACAGCACCCCTCCCATCACACAGCATCCCTCCCCCATCACACAGCACCCCTCCCACCACACAGCACCTCTCACATCACACAGCACCTCTCCCATCACACAGCACCCCTCCCATCACACAGCACCCCTCACACAGCACCCCTCCCATCACACAGCACCCCTCCCCCATCACACAGCACCCCTCCCATCACACAGCATCCCTCCCCCATCACACAGCACCTCTCCCATCACACAGCACCCCTCCCATCACACAGCACCCCTCCCATCACACAGCACCCCTCCCATCACACAGCATCCCTCCCCCATCACACAGCACCCCTCCCACCACACAGCACCTCTCACATCACACAGCACCTCTCACATCACACAGCACCTCTCACATCACACAGCACCCCTCCCATCACACAGCACCTCTCACATCACACAGTACCCCTCCCATCACTCCCATCACCCCTCCCATCACACAGCATCCCTCCCATCACACAGCACCTCTCACATCACACAGCACCTCTCACATCACACAGCACCCCTCCCATCACACAGCACCTCTCACATCACACAGCACCCCTCCCATCACACAGCACCTCTCACATCACACAGCACCCCTCCCATCACACAGCACCCCTCCCATCACACAGCACCTCTCACATCACACAGCACCTCTCCCATCACACAGCACCTCTCACATCACACAGCACCTCTCACATCACACAGCACCCCTCCCATCACACAGCACCCCTCCCATCACACAGCACCTCTCCCATCACACAGCACCTCTCACATCACACAGCACCTCTCCATCACACAGCACCTCTCACATCACACAGCACCCCTCACATCACACAGCATCCCTCCCATCACACAGCACCTCTCCCATCACACAGCACCCCTCCCATCACACAGCACCTCTCACATCACACAGCACCCCTCCCATCACACAGCACCTCTCACATCACACAGCACCCCTCCCATCACACAGCACCTCTCACATCACACAGCACCTCTCACATCACACAGCACCTCTCACATCACACAGCACCCCTCCCATCACTCCATCACCCCTCCCATCACACAGCATCCCTCCCATCACACAGCACCCCTCCCATCACACAGCATCCCTCCCATCACACAGCACCCCTCCCATCACACAGCACCCCTCACATCACACAGCACCTCTCACATCACACAGCACCCCTCCCATCACACAGCACCTCTCACATCACACAGCACCCCTCCCATCACACAGCACCTCTCACATCACACAGCACCCCTCCCATCACACAGCACCCCTCCCATCACACAGCACCTCTCACATCACACAGCACCTCTCCCATCACACAGCACCTCTCACATCACACAGCACCTCTCACATCACACAGCACCCCTCCCATCACACAGCACCCCTCCCATCACACAGCACCTCTCCCATCACACAGCACCTCTCACATCACACAGCACCTCTCCCATCACACAGCACCTCTCACATCACACAGCACCCCTCCCATCACACAGCACCTCTCCCATCACACAGCACCCCTCCCATCACACAGCACCTCTCCCATCACACAGCACCCCTCCCATCACACAGCACCTCTCACATCACACAGCACCCCTCCCATCACACAGCACCTCTCACATCACACAGCACCTCTCACATCACACAGCACCCCTCCCATCACTCCCATCACCCCTCCCATCACACAGCATCCCTCCCATCACACAGCACCCCTCCCATCACACAGCATCCCTCCCATCACACAGCACCCCTCCCATCACACAGCATCCCTCCCATCACACAGCACCCCTCCCATCACACAGCATCCCTCCCATCACACAGCACCCCTCCCATCACACAGCACCCCTCACATCACACAGCACCTCTTACATCACACAGCACCTCTCACATCACACAGCACCTCTCACATCACACAGCACCCCTCCCCCATCACACAGCACCCCTCCCATCACACAGCACCCTTCCCATCACACAGCACCCCTCCCATCACACAGCACCTCTCACATCACACAGCACCCTTCCCATCACACAGCACCCCTCCCATCACACAGCACCTCTCACATCACACAGCACCCCTCCCATCACACAGCACCTCTCACATCACACAGCACCCCTCACATCACACAGCACCTCTCACATCACACAGCACCCCTCCCATCACACAGCACCCCTCACATCACACAGCACCCCTCCCATCACACAGCACCCCTCCCATCACACAGCACCTCTCACATCACACAGCACCCCTCCCATCACACAGCATCCCTCCCACCCTTCCCATCACCCCTCCCATCACACAGCACCCTTCCCATCACACAGCATCCCTCCCATCACACAGCACCCCTCCCATCACACAGCACCCCTCACATCACACAGCACCCCTCCCATCACACAGCACCCCTCCCACCACTCCCATCACCCCTCCCATCACACAGCACCCTTCCCATCACACAGCACCCCTCCCATCACACAGCACCCCTCACATCACACAGCACCCCTCCCATCACACAGCATCCCTCCCACCACTCCCATCACCCCTCCCATCACACAGCACCCTTCCCATCACACAGCACCCCTCCCATCACACAGCACCCCTCCCATCACACAGCACCCCTCCCATCACACAGCATCCCTCCCACCACTCCCATCACCCCTCCCATCACACAGCACCCCTCCCATCACACAGCACCCCTCCCATCACACAGCACCCCTCCCATCACACAGCACCCCTCCCATCACACAGCACCCCTCCCATCACACAGCACCCCTCCCATCACACAGCACCTCTCACATCACACAGCACCCCTCCCATCACACAGCATCCCTCCCACCCTTCCCATCACCCCTCCCATCACACAGCACCCTTCCCATCACACAGCATCCCTCCCATCACACAGCACCCCTCCCATCACACAGCACCCCTCACATCACACAGCACCCCTCCCATCACACAGCACCCCTCACATCACACAGCACCCCTCCCATCACACAGCATCCCTCCCACCACTCCCATCACCCCTCCCATCACACAGCACCCTTCCCATCACACAGCATCCCTCCCATCACACAGCACCCCTCCCATCACACAGCACCCCTCACATCACACAGCACCCCTCCCATCACACAGCACCCCTCACATCACACAGCACCCCTCACATCACACAGTACCCCTCCCATCACACAGCATCCCTCCCATCACACAGCACCTCTCACATCACACAGCACCCCTCCCATCACACAGCATCCCTCCCACCACTCCCATCACCCCTCCCATCACACAGCACCCTTCCCATCACACAGCACCCCTCACATCACACAGCACCCCTCCCATCACACAGCACCTCTCACATCACACAGCACCCCTCCCATCACACAGCACCCCTCCCCCATCACACAGCACCTCTCCCATCACACAGCACCCCTCACATCACACAGCACCTCTCACATCACACAGCACCTCTCACATCACACAGCACCTCTCACATCACACAGCACCCCTCCCATCACACAGCACCTCTCACATCACACAGCACCCCTCCCATCACACAGCACCCCTCCTCCATCACACAGCATCCCTCCCACCACACAGCACCCCTCACATCACACAGCACCTCTCACATCACACAGCACCCCTCCCATCACACAGCACCCCTCCCATCACACAGCACCCCTCCCATCACACAGCACCTCTCACATCACACATCACCCCTCCCATCACACAGCACCTCTCACATCACACAGCACCCCTCCCATCACACAGCACCCCTCCCCCATCACACAGCACCTCTCCCATCACACAGCACCCCTCACATCACACAGCACCTCTCACATCACACAGCACCCCTCCCATCACACAGCACCCCTCCCATCACACAGCACCCCTCCCATCACACAGCACCTCTCACATCACACAGCACCCCTCCCATCACACAGCACCTCTCACATCACACAGCACCCCTCCCATCACACAGCACCTCTCCCATCACACTGCACCTCTCACATCACACAGCACCTCTCACATCACACAGCACCCTTCCCATCACACAGCACCCCTCCCATCACACAGCACCCTTCCCATCACACAGCACCCCTCCCATCACACAGCACCCCTCCCATCACACAGCACCCCTCCCATCACACAGCAACCCTCCCATCACACAGCAACCCTCCCATCACACAGCATCCCTCCCACCACTCCCATCACCCCTCCCATCACACAGCACCCTTCCCATCACACAGCACCCCTCCCATCACACAGCAACCCTCCCATCACACAGCACCTCTCACATCACACATCATCCCTCCCATCACACAGCATCCCTCCCACCACTCCCATCACCCCTCCCATCACACAGCACCCCTCCCCCATCACACAGCACCCCTCACATCACACAGCAACCCTCCCAGCACACAGCACCCCTCCCCCATCACACAGCACCCCTCCCACCACTCCCATTACCCCTCCCATCACACAGCACCCTTCCCATCACACAGCACCCCTCCCATCACACAGCACCCCTCCCATCACACAGCACCTCTCACATCACACAGCACCCCTCCCATCACTCCCATCACCCCTCCCATCACACATCACCCCTCCCATCACACAGCACCCTTCCCATCACACAGCACCCCTCCCATCACACAGCACCCCTCCCATCACACAGCACCCCTCCCATCACACAGCACCCCTCCCATCACACAGCACCCCTCACATCACACAGCAACCCTCCCAGCACACAGCACCCCTCCCCCATCACACAGCACCCCTCCCACCACTCCCATCACCCCTCCCCCATCACACAGCACCCCTCCCACCACTCCCATCACCCCTCCCATCACACAGCACCTCTCACATCACACAGCACCCCTCCCATCACACAGCACCCCTCCCATCACACAGCACCCCTCCCATCACACAGCACCTCTCACATCACACAGCACCCCTCCCATCACACAGCACCCCTCCCATCACACAGCACCCCTCCCATCACACAGCACCCCTCCCATCACACAGCACCCCTCACATCACACAGCAACCCTCCCAGCACACAGCACCCCTCCCCCATCACACAGCACCCCTCCCATCACACAGCACCTCTCACATCACACAGCACCCCTCCCATCACACAGCATCCCTCCCACCACTCCCATCACCCCTCCCATCACACAGCACCCTTCCCATCACACAGCACCCCTCCCATCACACAGCACCCCTCCCATCACACAGCACCCCTCCCATCACACAGCACCCCTCCCATCACACAGCACCCCTCACATCACACAGCAACCCTCCCAGCACACAGCACCCCTCCCCCATCACACAGCACTCCTCCCACCACTCCCATCACCCCTCCCATCACACAGCACCCCTCACATCACACAGCACCCCTCCCATCACACAGCACCCTCCCCCATCACACAGCACCCCTCCCATCACACAGCACCCCTCCCATCACACAGCACCCCTCCCATCACACAGCACCCCTCCCATCACACAGCACCCTCCCCCATCACACAGCACCCCTCCCATCACACAGCACCCCTCCCATCACACAGCACCCCGCCCACCCTCTTGTCACACCCAAAGCACCCCGCCGCCGTCAGCCGGTACTCACCATATCTCAGGTGGGCGTTGCCGATGTGGACGGCGAAGCTGACGGCTCGCTCCAGCCTGCCGGTGTCCTCCCTGCGCCGGTTCCAGGCGGCCGCCTCCTCCCAGGCGCAGTTCAGCAGCAGCGTGTCGGCCCGCACGCTGTGAGGGAACCTGGCGGCGATCCGCGACACGTAGTCTGCGGACGGGGCAGGGCACAGGCGGGGGCAGGGGGGAGGGGGGTTATGACACACCGTCTGGGGCGCAGCGCAGCTCAGAAACACGGCCTACCAGATGCTGGTCATTAGACCACACCAATTAACAAACAATACAAATGCGTCCTTGGGCTTGTAGATCCAAAAAGTCGAAGAAAATGTCACCATAGATGGACGCCATATAGCCTGTGGCAGCACTCCAGCAGGTACTAAATAACGAGCACGAAGTCATCGCCACTGCCACAGCGCTCTCTCCCGACCACCGCGACAGAGCGAGAGCGCTACCAACGTCGGCCACGTCGTGACGCCACTGACCCTGTATCCGGCACCGGCGTCGTCCCTCCTCCGAGTCCGGCACCACCGCCTCCCGGCCCCACTCTGCCGCCTGCTCCGCCTGCTCCCGCTGGGCGGGGAAGGGGGCGGCCGCCGCCTCTGACGCGTCCTCCGGCGGCGCCTCCTGGCTGGCGGCGGCGGCGTCAGCGGCGGCGGCTGAAGGCGGGGGCGGCGCCAGGTCGGCCGGCTCCACCCCGGCCGCCAGCAGCCAGCGGGCCGTCAGCTCGGACACCGCGCCTGCAGAACAGACACGATAGCACGGCGGGGTCAGTCGAGCGGATACCACAGGTCCGGCGGAGATCAGTCAGTCGGATGAGTGGTGCTGACACTGCGCCTGCAGAACAGACACAATGGCACGGCGGGGTCAGTCGGGCGGATACCACAGGTCCGGCGGAGATCAGTCAGTCGGATGAGTGGTGCTGACACCGCGCCTGCCGGACAGACACGATGGCACGGCGGGGTCAGTCGGGCGGATACCACAGGTCCGGCGCAGATCAGTCAGACACCGCGCCTGCAGAACAGACACGATACAGCACGGCGGGGTCAGTCGGGCGGATACCACAGGTCCGGCGCAGATCAGTCAGACACCGCGCCTGCAGAACAGACACGATACAGCACGGCGGGGTCAGTCGGGCGGACACCACAGGTCCGGCGGAGATCAGTCAGAGTCAGATCAGTTCTGATACTGCGTCTGCCGAGTAGACGCGGCAGCCAGCCAGGGATCAGGCCCAGGTCAGACTGGAACCAGCAATACGCCCTCCGCCTGCTGATCGCACACCCACACTTTAACTAAAACCAGCACACTCTACGTTGATAGACGATAGTATATGACCGTTGTGATGTTGCTAAACCTCAATAACGGCATTTATCAACCAGCATTACTCCGCTCTTAACCACCCGCTCACCAGCTTATAACTATTCCTCGCTACAGTATATTTCCAACCGCTCCACCCCTCCTCCTCGGTCGCCGTCGTCAGACTCACCGGGTCCCTTTTTGAGCAGCGCCCGCAGCGTGACGTCAGACCGGTGCGCGGCCGGTATGACGTCACACAGGGCGGTGACGTCACTCAGCTGGTGCAGCAGCAGGTCCCAGCTGACGGTCTGCTCGGTGAGCTGCTCCCAGTCGCCGGAGACGGCGGCGGCGCGGGACGGCGCGGGGACGTCCTCCCCGGCCTCCGCCGCCTTCCCGTAACGCTGCGCAGATATACAGACACACGGTCAGACGAGGACAGCTGAGCAGCCGGCCGAGGAAGTGGCACGCAGCCGGCTGAGGAAGTGGCACGCAGCCGGCCGAGGCAGTGGCACGCAGCCGGCCGAGGCAGTGGCACGCAGCCGGCCGAGTCAGTGGCACGCAGCCGGCCGAGGCAGTGGCACGCAGCCGGCCGAGGCAGTGGCACGCAGCCGATTGAGGCAGTGGCACGCAGCCGGCCGAGGCAGTGGCACGCAGCCGGCCGAGGCAGTGGCACGCAGCCGATTGAGGCAGTGGCACGCAGCCGGCCGAGGCAGTGGCACGCAGCCGGCCGAGTCAGTGGCACGCAGCCGGCCGAGGCAGTGGCACGCAGCCGGCCGAGGAAGTGGCACCCAGCCGGCCGAGGAAGTGGCACCCAGCCGGCCGAGTCAGTGGCACGCAGCCGATTGAGGCAGTGGCACGCAGCCGGCCGAGGAAGTGGCACGCAGCCGGCCGAGGCAGTGGCACGCAGCCGGCCGAGGCAGTGGCACGCAGCCGGCCGAGGCAGTGGCACCCAGCCGGCCGAGGCAGTGGCACGCAGCCGGCCGAGGCAGTGGCACCCAGCCGGCCGAGGCAGTGGCACGCAGCCGGCCGAGGCAGTGGCACCCAGCCGGCCGAGGCAGTGGCACGCAGCCGGCCGAGGCAGTGGCACGCAGCCGATTGAGGCAGTGGCACGCAGCCGGCCGAGGCAGTGGCACGCAGCCTCCAGCCAGCGATATGATCAGTGCGACAATCTAGTTAGCTACAAGCACAGACAGTTAATCAGCCAGATCAGTATCGATCCCTTAGAATGGGTGATTGCAGCGTCTGAACGTTCCAATTCGTGATAACTTTAGCTATTTTTAGAAAACGCAGGGTCGATCACAAGCAAACGGATTCCAATTTTCCATAAAATGTAGCTTGTGGACAAACCGTTTCGAAAAAGTTCATCCCATCAGCAGCCAGAGAACCCTAAAGGAGCTCGTGTGTGGCAGTCCATGGAAGCCAATTGCCCCTGTGTTGCTGCACCCTTAAACCCCAATCATTATTATGTTCATGTTCATGTTCATATATTCAAGACAATCCACAAGGTGGGTATTACAATCTCACGTCAATTATACAAGAACTGCCAACAGGCTGAAAAATTGCCTGTCAATGTAAGACAGCACAATTCGCGTTAACAATGCACATACCAACGTCACATATACTAACATCACAAAAGCAGTGGATTGGTCAAAAAGATAAAAACACATTTCCTCACTCCACGGTCTCACGAACAGCCGCTTTAAAAGCGCCCAGAGTCGGAGCAGATCTGACAGAGGATGGTAAACGGTTCCAAGCTGAGGCCGCGCGATATGAGAAAGCCTTTTGGGTGGCAGTAAGTTTGCATTTGCGGAGGTGGAGGTCTCCGCTCTCCGACGAGCGTGTCTCGCGGGAGGAGACAGCCGCACGCGCCGTAAACAGCGCGCGGATCTCGATAGGCGCGCCCTCTTCCCTCAGTGCCTTGTAGGTCTTGATTGCGTCACGGTGTGCCATCAGGGTTTCGATCCTCGGCCATCCGAGAGAATTTAAAGCCGGGGTGATATGTTCGTATTTTTTGGTTCCAGAGATGATTCTAGCCGAAAAGTTGATGACTTTTTGGATTCTTTGGAGCTGACCCTTGGCTGCCCCACCCCATACGCAGAGGCAGTACGTGATGTGAGGAAATACGTACGCCTGAATGAGAGTCTTTAGAATGTCTGTCGAAAAGTAATGACGAATTTTGTACAGAGAGACCAGAATGCCATTGCATTTTTGGATCACCCGCGTGACGTGCTCGTCCCATGACAGACAGGTGTCTACTATTACGCCCAAAATTGTTACCTTTTTGGATGAATGTACGGCCAAACCGTCAATGATGAAGTGGAAGTCCGTGGATTTTTTCAAATTTGGCTTGGATCCGATAAGCAGAAAATCCGTTTTCTTCTCATTCATTTTCAGTGAGTTCGCGCTAAACCAGGACTTGAGCTCACTGAGTGTGAGCTCTAGTCTATTTTTGAGAGAGTCAAGACCCAGTCTGTCAGGGGTCTATCTTGTCATTATCTGAAGTAATGACAAGACAAGAACACCTACCTTCTCTAGAGAGGCTGTGTAGCGCTCCTCCTCTAGCCTGACTGCCACGGCGCGACACACGGTGGCCAGTGTGAGCCCCCCCCCCCCCCCCCCCTCCACACACAGTGTACCTACCTTCTCCAGAGAGGCTGTGTAGCGCTCCTCCTCTAGCCTGACTGCCACGGCGCGACACACGGTGGCCAGAGTGAGGGCCCGCCGCAGCCCGGCCGCCTCGGCGATCTGCTCCTGGACTGCCTGCCACTGCACGGTGTACTGTTCGCCAGACCGTCCACCTGGTGCAGGGGGTCAGACGGCAGGGGTCACAGGATGACACGGGTCACAGGATGTCACCTCGGCGATCTGCTCCTGGACTGCCTGCCACTGCACAGTGTACTGTTCGCCAGACCGTCCACCTGGTGCAGGGGGTCAGACGGCAGGGGTCACAGGATGTCACAGGTCACAGGATGTCACCTCGGCGATCTGCTCCTGGACTGCCTGCCACTGCACAGTGTACTGTTCGCCAGACCGTCCACCTGGTGCAGGGTCAGACGGCAGGGGTCACAGGATGTCACAGGTCACAGGATGTCACAGGTCACAGGATGTCACCTCGGCGATCTGCTCCTGGACTGCCTGCCACTGCACGGTGTACTGTTCGCTAGACCGTCCACCTGGTGCAGAGTCAGACGGCAGGGGTCACAGGATGACAGAACTGGCCGTCCGGTCTTTGCAGTCATCGCGGCACGTAAAAAAACTTGCGCATTTGCTTCGAAAATGCATGGGGAATAACTTTTCCTCTGCAACCTTATAACTGTCCACCGGATGCTTGCATTATATGCTTCAATTTGTAGAATTAAAGCTGCGATAACTCATAATTATCGTTGGACTCACACGACACAAACTTCAACGACGTTCCCATACCGGCACACCATCCGCATTCGGTCATCGCCACCCGTTACAGCCTCCATCACACTCGATTCTCTCCGCGCCACCCACCGGTCTCGGCCACCACGGTGGTCAGCAGGGCGGCCAGACTGGCCAGGTGCTGCGGTCGCAGCGGCGCGCAGCAGTCCAGCCAGCAGTCGGCCAGCAGGCGCAACAGCTGCGCAGCCGGCAGGCCGCAGCGCAGCACGGCGCATCGCCACTCAGATGGCACCTCCGGCAGGGTCAGGCAGGAGCCGAACACCAGACGGGCTGTGGAAGAGGTCAGAGGTCAGGGGTCAGGCAGGGGCCGAACACCAGACGGGCTGTGGGAGAGGTCAGGGGTCAGGCAGGGGCCGAACACCAGACGGGCTGTGGGAGAGGTCAGGGGTCAGGCAGGGGCCGAACACCAGACGGGCTGTGGGAGAGGTCAGGGGTCAGACAGGGCCGAACACCAGACGGGCTGTGGGAGAGGTCATGGGTCAGGCAGGGGCCGAACACCAGACGGGCTGTGGGAGAGGTCAGGGGTCAGGCAGGGGCCGAACACCAGACGGGCTGTGGGAGAGGTCAGGGGTCAGGCAGGGGCCGAACACCAGACGGGCTGTGGGAGAGGTCAGGGGTCAGGCAGGAGCCGAACACCAGACAGGCTGTGGGAGAGGTCAGAGGTCAGGCAGGGGCCGAACACCAGACGGGCTGTGGAAGAGGTCAGAGGTCAGGGGTCAGGCAGGGGCCGAACACCAGACGGGCTGTGGGAGAGGCCAGAGGTCAGGGGTCAGGCAGGGGCCGAACACCAGACGGGCTGTGGAAGAGGTCAGGGGTCAGGGGTCAGGCAGGGGCCGAACACCAGACGGTCTGTGGGAGAGGTCAGGGGTCAGGGGTCAGGCAGGGGCCGAACACCAGACGGGCTGTGGAAGAGGTCAGGGGTCAGGCAGGGGCCGAACACCAGACGGGCTGTGGGAGAGGTCAGGGGTCAGGTCAGGGGCCGAACACCAGACAGGCTGTGGGAGAGGTCAGGGGTCAGGCAGGGGCCGAACACCAGACGGGCTGTGGGAGAGGTCAGGGGTCAGGCAGGGGTCGAACACCAGACAGGCTGTGGGAGAGGTCAGGGGTCAGGCAGGGGCCGAACACCAGACGGGCTGTGGGAGAGGCCAGAGGTCAGGGGTCAGGCAGGGGCCGAACACCAGACGGGCTGTGGGAGAGGTCAGGGGTCAGGCAGGGGCCGAACACCAGACGGGCTGTGGGAGAGACCAGGGGTCAGGCAGGGGCCGAACACCAGACGGGCTGTGGGAGAGGTCAGGGGTCAGGTAGGGGCCGAACACCAGACGGGCTGTGGGAGAGGCCAGAGGTCAGGGGTCAGGCAGGGGCCGAACACCAGACGGGCTGTGGAAGAGGTCAGGGGTCGGGTCAGGGGTCAGGCAGGGGCCGAACACCAGACGGGCTGTGGGAGAGGTCAGAGGTCGGGTCAGGGGTCAGGCAGGGGCCGAACACCAGACGGGCTGTGGGAGAGGTCAGGGGTCAGGCAGGGGCCGAACACCAGACAGGCTGTGGGAGAGGTCAGGGGTCAGGCAGGGGCCGAACGCCAGACGGGCTGTGGGAGAGGTCAGAGGTCAGGTCAGGGGTGAGGCAGGGGCCGAACACCAGGCAGGCTGTGGGAGAGGTCAGGGTCAGGCAGGGGTCGAACACCAGACGGGCTGTGGGAGAGGTCAGGGTCAGGCAGGGGTCGAACACCAGACGGGCTGTGGGAGAAGTCAGAGGTCGGGTCAGGAGTCAGGCAGGGGCCGAACACCAGACGGGCTGTGGGAGAGGTCAGAGGTCAGGTCAGGGGTCAGGCAGAGGCCGAACACCAGACGGGCTGTGGGAGAGGTCAGGGGTCAGGCAGGGGCCGAACACCAGACGGGCTGTGGGAGAGGTCAGAGGCCAGAGGTCAGGGGTCAGGCAGGGGCCGAACACCAGACGGGCTGTGGGAGAGGTCAGAGGTCAGGTCAGGAGTCAGATAGGGACCGAACACCAGACGTGTGAAGCGGTTTAGCAAATACAGACAACACGAATAAACACTAACGTGTCGCTAAAATGCTTCTGAACTTGACACGCCCCCATTTATGCCTGATTCACTATCACCACAGTCCCCTTTAGTGTCATTTGTTTAATTGTCACCGCCTCCCTATCGCCCAACTCACCCAGCTCGCGGCGCTGCTCCTCGCCCAGTGTCTCCTTCACTGCCACCGCCGCCTGTCCGTGCGGCGTGGTCACCTCTATACACCTGAGGAAGGCGGCCGGACCGGCGCGGCGCTCAGCGAAGGTGACGCGTGCGCGTGGCTCGCCGTCCCCGTCTCCGTCGCCGTCTCTGGGCGGGGTGACGGAGTCCAGACGAGAGGTCAGCTCGGCGGTCTGGGTGGCGGACAGACGCAGTAGCTCCGATAGCTCCTGAGGGACGAACGTGCAAACAGTCAGGGTGAGAGGTGGACCGGGGCATCACAGAGCCTGTGGGCCGAACGTGCACAGGGGCAGGGTGAGAGGTGGACCGGGCATCACAGAGCCTGTGGGACGAACGCGCACAGGGTCAGGGTGGGAGGTGGACCGGGCATCACAGAGCCTGTGGGACGAACGCGCACAGGGTCAGGGTGAGAGGTGGACCGGGCATCACAGAGCCTGTGGGACGAACGTGCACAGGGTCAGAGTGAGAGGGGGACCGGGCATCACAGAGCCTGAGGGACGAACGTGCACACGGTCAGAGTGAGAGGGGGACCGGGGCATCACAGAGTCTGAGGGACGAACGTGCACACGGTCAGAGTGAGAGGGGGACCGGGGCATCACAGAGCCTGAGGGACGAACGTGCACACGGTCAGGGTGAGAGGGGGACCGGGGCATCACAGAGTCTGAGGGACGAACGCGCACAGGGTCAGGGTGAGAGGTGAACCGGGGCATCACAGAGTCTGAGGGACGAACGTGCACAGGGTCAGAGTGAGACGGGGACCGGGCATCACAGAGTCTGAGGGACGAACGTGCACAGGGTCAGAGTGAGAGGGGGACCGGGCATCACAGAGCCTGAGGGACGAACGTGCACACGGTCAGGGTGAGAGGTGGACCGGGGCATCACAGAGCCTGTGGGACGAACGTGCACACGGTCAGGATGAGAGGTGGACCGGGGCATCACAGAGCCTGTGGGCCGAACGTGCACACGGTCAGGGTGAGAGGTGGACCGGGGCATCACAGAGCCTGTGGGCCGAATGTGCACACGGTCAGGATGATAGGTGGACCGGGGCATCACAGAGCATGTGGGACGAACGTGCACACGGTCAGGGTGAGAGGTGGACCGGGGCATCACAGAGCCTGTGGGACGAACGTGCACACGGTCAGGATGAGAGGGGGACCGGGCATCATAGAGCCTGTGGGACGAACGTGCACACGGTCAGGGTGAGAGGTGGACTGGGGCATCACAGAGACGAGGCAGAGCGGGGCACAGTAGCGATCCTTTCAGTTGGAGCTCGGCTAGAGTCACGGGTCTGTGAAAAAAATGTGAAAAATGCACCAAGCTCGCTTTACTAGCGAAGACACAAGGCTCAGTTGCTCCTGCCTTCCATTATCAACGGCCCTCTCAATTTAAAGTCAGGTGTTGTATCTGTGGCAGTGAATTAGTAAGGTGAGGCGGAATCCTGAGCGCTGACCGCTGTGGAGATCTCCTGGTCCGGCTGCTGGTAGGGCGGGGGCGCGGCCGACAGCCGCTCCAGGGCGCTGAACGCAGTCAGCAGTCGTTTGTAGGCCATCGCCGTCTGAAGCAACACCTGCGACTCGTGGTCCAGACTAGACGGCTCTGTCGGGAACGGGGGGGGGGGGGGGGGTCAGCACGTGGTACAGAGATGGTGGACAGATTGAGACAAAGCCTCGCATGACAAAGCTACATACAGTGCTATGTTTATACATTCAGGATAGCAGGCGTGCATGAGAGAAAGAAGAATCCTCTTACACTCAAATGACAAATACAAGTAAGTTTTAAATGACATCAACAAACAATGGATACAATTAAAGCACTAAGATAAAGAGGCTAGCATTGCAAAAATTGCTACCAAATACGAAATACCACCACCGATATCAAACTAGTCTATATAGCCCAACATTCTCCACTAACAGTTTCCGTCAACGCCGCATATTCTTCAACACAGCAACTTTCCTTTCTAAAAGTCCTTCTCTTCTTCTTCTCTTCTTTCTTTACCCTGTCCTCCTCATCACACCAATTCACCTTGCGTCGTGTACGAGTCCAGCACTGCATCCAGCGCGGCCTCCATATCAGCAGCAGCCAGCCGGCGGCTGTTCAGCACCGCCTCCAGCGCGTGCTGACGCGCGCCAGCCGTGCGCAGCGCCGCCAGCTGGCTGCGCAGGTACCCGGCCGCGTCTGGCGGCGGCGCGCGCAGCTGGGCGCGCAGCTCGCGCAGCAGGTGCTGACCGTGCGCGCGCCGGCTGCTGCGCTCACTGACGGCGGAGGAGAAGGCGAGTAGTGAGGGGAGGGGTTATAGTGACTTTGATTAGCAAATATGCAACAAACGTTGTAAGAGCCTAAACATTAGATCTGCTGTTGTATGACTAGAACCTCACATAGTTGCAAGAAATGTGTTTAATTGCACACCATAATTGATTATGAAGGAACGTCTCCCCCTAACGCGACACAAACAATAATACATCTCCTAGAATACACACAGAAATACAGACTAGTGACTACTATATCAAATAAAACCAGAAACTCTCACTGTCAGTATCGCAGGGAATGTAGCCTCACCTGAGCGCCAGGTGGAACGGCACGTTCACCTCCTCCTCCCCTGTATCTCACCTGAGCGCCAGGTGGAACGGCACGTTCACCTCCTCCTCACCTGAGCGCCAGGTGGAACGGCACGTTCACCTCCTCCTCCTCTGTATCTCACCTGAGCGCCAGGTGGAACGACACGTTCATCTCCTCCTCCCCTGTATCTCACCTGAGCGCCAGGTGGAACGGCACGTTCACCTCCTCCTCCTCCTCTGTATCTCACCTGAGCGCCAGGTGGAACGGCACGTTCATCTCCTCCTCTCCTGTATCTCACCTGAGCGCCAGGTGGAACGGCACGTTCGCCTCCTCCTCCCCTGTATCTCACCTGAGCGCCAGGTGGAACGGCACGTTCACCTCCTCCTCCCCTGTATCTCACCTGAACGCCAGGTGGAACGGCATGTTCACCTCCTCCTCCCCTGTATCTCACCTGAACGCCAGGTGGAACGGCATGTTCACCTCCTCCTCCCCTGTATCTCACCTGAGCGCCAGGTGGAACGGCACGTTCACCTCCTCCTCCTCTGTATCTCACCTGAGCGCCAGGTGGAACGGCACGTTCACCTCCTCCTCCCCTGTATCTCACCTGAGCGCCAGGTGGAACGGCACGTTCACCTCCTCCTCCCCTGTATCTCACCTGAGCGCCAGGTGGAACGGCACGTTCATCTCCTCCTCCCCTGTATCTCACCTGAGCGCCAGGTGGAACGGCACGTTCACCTCCTCCTCCCCTATATCTCACCTGAGCGCCAGGTGGAACGGCACGTTCACCTCCTCCCCCCCTGTATTTCACCTGAGCGCCAGGTGGAACGGCACGTTCACCTCCTCCTCCTCTGTATCTCACCTGAGCGCCAGGTGGAACGGCACGTTCATCTCCTCCTCCCCTGTATCTCACCTGAGCGCCAGGTGGAACGGCACGTTCATCTCCTCCTCCCCTGTATCTCACCTGAGCGCCAGGTGGAACGGCACATTCACCTCCTCCTCCTCTGTATCTCACCTGAGCGCCAGGTGGAACGGCACGTTCACCTCCTCCTCCCCTGTATCTCACCTGAGCGCCAGGTGGAACGGCACGTTCACCTCCTCCTCCCCTGTATCTCACCTGAGCGCCAGGTGGAACGGCACGTTCACCTCCTCCTCCCCTGTATCTCACCTGAGCGCCAGGTGGAACGGCACGTTCACCTCCTCCTCCCCTGTATCTCACCTGAGCGCCAGGTGGAACGGCACGTTCACCTCCTCCTCCCCTGTATCTCACCTGAGCGCCAGGTGGAACGGCACGTTCACCTCTTCCTCCCCTGTATCTCACCTGAGCGCCAGGTGGAACGGCACGTTCACCTCCTCCTCCCCTGTATCTCACCTGAGCGCCAGGTGGAACGGCACGTTCACCTCCTCCTCCCCTGTATCTCACCTGAGCGCCAGGTGGAACGGCACGTTCACCTCCTCCTCCCCTGTATCTCACCTGAGCGCCAGGTGGAACGGCACGTTGAGCGTGGTGAGCCGGCCGTCAGAGGAGAGGAACACACACTGCAGCAGCTTGGCCGGCTTCCTGCCCACCTCCTGCTCCGAGGCGCCGATCAGGCCGTGTGCCACGTTCATCAGCCTGACGGAAAGAGCAGATGAAGCGGTGTTAGGACGGGCTGAACAGTGGCACCGGCGTCAGGATGGGGCAGAGTGCAGACGCCAAGCCGACTGTGTTGAAGATGGAGGTTTGCAGTCGCACTGCATCAATGAGAGCTTACGGAGAATATCCTTACACAATCTAGAGCCCCGGTGCTGACATGCCACGAATAAATTCACAAAGTGACACCGAATGCAAAAAAAACAAAACAATTGATCCACATATTGGCCTGAACTCAGTTGATCTGGGCAAGTCAGCCGAAAACATCCTTCAGCCCTTCTAACCTCCCGTGCTTGTAGACTCTAACCTCCCGTGTTTGTAGACTCTGACCTCCCGTGTTTGTAGACACTAACCTCCCGTGTTTGTAGTCTCTGACCTGCCGTGTTTGGAGACGTTGAAGGCGGCCACCTTTGGTCCTCCTACCGCCGACCACACCTCGAGCAGGCCGCGGCGGGGAGCGTACAGCACCAGGAAGCGGGTCCGCCGACTGACGGCGGTTCCGTTCCCGGAGCCGGAGCCGGTCCCGGAGCCGGAGCTGGCCCCGGAGCGGCGGCCGGAGCCGGAGGAGCGCGGCTCCCGCACCTCCAGCCAGCCACACTCGGCGTCCCGGTACCCTGCCGACACAGACGGTGTTAGTCGACACTGAATAAAGGCGATACTCTATTGACGCTGACACCCAGTAACGTTCTCCATAAAGATGGCACCCTCTAGTGCTTTCTAACGCTCGCTGGCGCCAATACACTACCAGACGTGGATAGAATGGGATGTTGTTGAGGATACGTTTCTATGTTTCTATTGTCACACAGAGAGGTCCGGCATCAGCTGCTATAGACTGTCAGTTTAACCTGCGGCCATCGACCGGTTCGCTAATAGACCGCAGAATCTCCATGAATATTCTGCTCCCAACCAGGAAGGCAGCATTAATTATAGACCGAGGTACACAGACAGATCCGTCAGCGGCCGCTGTGCTCACCTTTCCACATAGCGAGCGCCATGCCGCGGTGGTTATCAATCAGCGTCACACGGCCGAAACTGTCGGTGACGGCGCTCAGCTGGCGGTCACGTGACAGGGCCATCAGCTGACCCTGCCGCTGCACATCCGGTAAACCAAACCTGGGGGGAGGACCAGATGGCACGTGACAGGGCCATCAGCTGACCTTGCCGCTGCACATCCGGTAAACCAAACCTGGCGGGAGGGTCAGATGTCCCGTGACAGCGCCATCAGCTGACCCTGCCGCTGTACACCCGGTAAACCAAACCTGGGGGAGGACCAGATGGCACGTGACAGGGCCATCAACTGACCTTGCCGCTGCACATCCGGTAAACCAAACCTGGCGGGAGGGTCAGATGTCCCGTGACAGCGCCATCAGCTGACCCTGCCGCTGTACACCCGGTAAACCAAACCTGGGGGGAGGACCAGATGGCACGTGACAGGGCCATCAGCTGACCTTGCCGCTGCACATCCGGTAAACCAAACCTGGCGGGAGGGTCAGATGTCCCGTGACAGCGCCATCAGCTGACCCTGCCGCTGTACACCCGGTAAACCAAACCTGGGGGGAGGACCAGATGGCACGTGACAGGGCCATCAACTGACCTTGCCGCTGCGCATCCGGTAAACCAAACCTGGCGGGAGGGTCAGATGTCCCGTGACAGCGCCATCAGCTGACCCTGCCGCTGTACACCCGGTAAACCAAACCTGGGGGAGGACCAGATGGCACGTGACAGGGCCATCAGCTGACCTTGCCGCTGCACATCCGGTAAACCAAACCTGGCGGGAGGGTCAGATGTCACGTGACCGGGCTATCAGCTGACCCTGCCGCTGCACATCCGGTAAACCAAACCTGGGGGAGGGCCAGATGTCACGTGACAGCCTCATCAGCTGACCCTGCCGCTGCACATCCGGTAAACCAAACCTGGCGGGAGGGTCAGATGTCACGTGACCGGGCTATCAGCTGACCCTGCCGCTGCACATCCGGTAAACCAAACCTGGCGGGAGGGTCAGATGTCACGTGACCGGGCTATCAGCTGACCCTGCCGCTGCACATCCGGTAAACCAAACCTGGGGGAGGGCCAGATGTCACGTGACAGCCTCATCAGCTGACCCTGCCGCTGCACATCCGGTAAACCAAACCTGGCGGGAGGGTCAGATGTCACGTGACAGGGTCATCAGCTGCCCCTGCCGCTGCACACCCGGTAAGCCAAACCTGGCGGGAGGGGGTGTGGCCAGATGTCACGTGACAGCGCCATCAGCTGACCCTGCCGCTGCACATCCGGTAAACCAAACCTGGCGGGAGGGTCAGATGTCACGTGACCGGGCTATCAGCTGACCCTGCCGCTGCACATCCGGTAAACCAAACCTGGGGGAGGGCCAGATGTCACGTGACAGCCTCATCAGCTGACCCTGCCGCTGCACATCCGGTAAACCAAACCTGGCGGGAGGGTCAGATGTCACGTGACAGGGTCATCAGCTGCCCCTGCCGCTGCACACCCGGTAAGCCAAACCTGGCGGGAGGGGGTGTGGCCAGATGTCACGTGACAGCGCCATCAGCTGACCCTGCCGCTGCACATCCGGTAAACCAAACCTGGCGGGAGGGGGTGTGGTCAGATATCACGTGACAAGCCGTTCCGCTCTCGCTTATGAATCAGATTGAGAATACACGTGACTTTTCGCACACCTCACATATATAACCGGAGCTCCCGATTTGTTCCGTATGCAACTGATGCCTAGAATTACCGCTAAGCGTCACTGAAACTTGTACATGGTCATTGGTCAGTCACACGGTCAGGTCAGTCACTCGTCTCTGTCCCTGGCTCCCTGGGAACCTGGTCTCCAGACCCCACCCCCCCCCCCCCACAATACCACCCGACAGCCACCTACTTGCAGTTGATGGGTTTGCCGGGCTCCAGCTCCAGCTGCTCCTTCGTCGTGTCCTTCTGACTCGAGCCGGCCGACCAAAAACTCCTGAAATGTCGACGGGCACGTACATAGTCACAATCAGGGCGGAAACATAGGACCACCGTGATATCGGGCTTTCAGCACCACAGTGACCAACTCAACCCACACGACCAGAAGCTCCTGAGACAGCGACAGACACGAGTACAATTACAATCAGGGCGGACACATACGGGCACCGCCATGGGGATATCAGCACCACAACGACCGACATGAGAAACTCGACCAGAAACTCTTGTGACATGGACATTGGACAGCTACGTGCACATATGTGCACTCTGGGCGGATATATACAGTAAGTTATCAGAATCGAGGTTGTTGACAGGACAGTTACGCGCCATCAATGATGGCGCGACACCACACTACGCGACGAGATCTGGTTGCCAACTGTACTGTGTGGAATCCTCGACTGGCACTCATGTGACTAAGCGTTCTGATGCAGCTGGTCTCAACCATCCACTTCCCTGCTTTCAGTGTGTGTATGATAGCCGATGTTGGCTATTAGTATAAACCCCACGCCATGTCAATGGCCATATCGGCTCGCATCGCCTGTCGCCCCCAGCACACCACATATAGGCACCCATGCAGTCTCACGGACGAGAGTCACCACGCACCCCACCGCCATCTCACATACCCGATGGTGGAGAACACGGTGTCCTTGACCTTTGACGCCACGCCGCGGAACACCTGGTCGAGCCGGGCCTGCTCCACACCCTCAGCGGCGTGGAAGAAACCCACGAACGGACACCGGCCTGATGGAGAGTGCGGGGGCCGAGTGGTCGGCGTTAACCATGGACGAGCAAGGCAGCATGGCGGTGCAACTGAGGCAACCAAAGCCGTCATCAGACGGAGGGTCTCCCCGACGGGTGACGGTGGGAACTCTATTCCCATATTCCCAGGGGAAATGACGATACGAGGACGACCACTGGTGTGACAAGAGGCAGTCGAAGTCCGGCCCGAACTAGCCGGGAAAATGCCTGCAAAAATGCAAACGAGCACGTACAACTTACACCACAAAGCGGTGTTTTCACAGTTGAGCATTATGAAGCTATCTATGGCGAGGCTACATTTCATACTTGGAATGATATTGTGTATGGCAATGTATCATCATACCATTGTAACAATCTAGCAGTTACTTATCCCCGGTACCGTGTGACTGACCTGTGATGACCAGCAGAGCAGTGACACCTGTGACTGACCTGTGGTGACCAGCAGTGAACCCTGTGACTGACCTGTGATGACCAGCAGAGCAGTGACACCTGTGACTGACCTGTGGTGACCAGCAGTGACCCCTGTGACTGACCTGTGATGACCAGCAGAGCAGTGACCCCTGTGACTGACCTGTGGTGACCAGCAGTGACCCCTGAGACTGACCTGTGGTGACCAGCAGAACAGTGACCCCTGTGACTGACCTGTGGTGACCAGCAGTGACCCCTGTGACTGACCTGTGGTGACCAGCAGTGACCCCTGTGACTGGCCTGTGGTGACCAGCAGTGACCCCTGTGACTGACCTGTGGTGACCAGCAGTGACCCCTGTGACTGACCTGTGGTGACCAGCAGTGACCCCTGTGACTGACCTGTGGTGACCAGCAGTGACCTCTGTGACTGACCTGTGGTGACCAGCAGTGACCCCTGTGACTGACCTGTGGTGACCAGCAGTGACCCCTGTGACTGACCTGTGGTGGCCAGCAGAGCAGTGACCCCTGTGACTGACCTGTGGTGACCAGTAGTGACCCCTGTGACTGACCTGTGGTGACCAGCAGAGCAGTGACCCCTGTGACTGACCTGTGGTGACCAGCAGTGACCCCTGAGACTGACCTGTGGTGACCAGCAGAGCAGTGACCCCTGTGACTGACATGTGGTGGCCAGCAGTGACCCCTGTGACTGACCTGTGGTGGCCAGCAGTGACCCCTGTGACTGACCTGTGGTGACCAGCAGTGACCCCTGTGACTGGCCTGTGGTGACCAGCAGAGCAGTGACCCCTGTGACTGACCTGTGGTGACCAGCAGAGCAGTGACCCCTGTGACTGACCTGTGGTGGCCAGCAGAGCAGTGACCCCTGTGACTGACCTGTGGTGACCAGCAGTGACCCCTGTGACTGACCTGTGGTGACCAGCAGAGCAGTGACCCCTGTGACTGACCTGTGGTGGCCAGCAGTGACCCCTGTGACTGACCTGTGGTGACCAGCAGTGACCCCTGTGACTGACCTGTGGTGGCCAGCAGTGACCCCTGTGACTGACCTGTGGTGACCAGCAGAGCAGTGACCCCTGTGACTGACCTGTGATGACCAGCAGAGCAGTGACCCCTGTGACTGACCTGTGGTGACCAGCAGAGCAGTGACCCCTGAGACTGACCTGTGGTGACCAGCAGTGACCCCTGTGACTGACATGTGGTGACCAGCAGTGACCCATGTGACTGACCTGTGGTGGCCAGCAGAGCAGTGACCCCTGTGACTGACCTGTGGTGACCAGCAGTGACCCCTGAGACTGACCTGTGGTGACCAGCAGAGCAGTGACCCCTGTGACTGACCTGTGGTGACCAGCAGAGCAGTGACCCCTGTGACTGACCTGTGGTGGCCAGCAGTGACCCCTGTGACTGACCTGTTGTGACCAGCAGTGACCCCTGTGACTGACCTGTGGTGGCCAGCAGTGACCCCTGTGACTGACCTGTGGTGACCAGCAGAACAGTGACCCCTGTGACTGACCTGTGATGACCAGCAGAGCAGTGACCCCTGTGACTGACCTGTGGTGACCAACAGAGCAGTGACCCCTGTGACTGACCTGTGGTGACCAGCAGTGACCCCTGTGACTGACCTGTGGTGACCAGCAGAGCAGTGACCCCTGTGACTGACCTGTGGTGGCCAGCAGTGACCCCTGTGACTGACCTGTGGTGACCAGCAGTGACCCCTGTGACCGACCTGTGATGACCAGCAGAGCAGTGACCCCTGTGACTGACCTGTGGTGACCAGCAGTGACCCCTGTGACTGACATGTGGTGACCAGCAGAGCAGTGACCCCTGTGACTGACCTGTGGTGACCAGCAGAGCATTGACCCCTGTGACTGACCTGTGGTGACCAGCAGAGCAGTGACTCCTGTGACTGACCTGTGGTGACCAGTAGTGACCACTGTGACTGACCTGTGATGACCAGCAGAGCAGTGACCCCTGAGACTGACCTGTGGTGACCAGTAGTGACCCCTGAGACTGACCTGTGGTGACCAGCAGAACAGTGACCCCTGTGACTGACCTGTGATGACCAGCAGAACAGTGACCCCTGTGACTGACCTGTGGTGACCAGCAGAGCAGTGACCCCTGTGACTGGCCTGTGGTGACCAGCAGAGCAGTGACCCCTGTGACTGACCTGTGGTGACCAGCAGTGACCCCTGTGACTGACCTGTGGTGACCAGCAGTAACCCCTGAGACTGACCTGTGGTGACCAGCAGTGACCCCTGTGACTGACCTGTGGTGACCAGCAGAGCAGTGACCCCTGTGACTGACCTGTGGTGACCAGCAGAGCAGTGACCCCTGTGACTGACCTGTGGTGACCAGCAGAGCAGTGACCCCTGTGACTGACCTGTGGTGACCAGCAGTGACCCCTGAGACTGACCTGTGGTGACCAGTAGTGACCCCTGTGACTGACTTGTGGTGACCAGCAGAGCAGTGACCCCTGCGACTGACCTGTGGTGGCCAGCAGTGACCCCTGTGACTGACCTGTGGTGACCAGCAGTGACCCCTGTGACTGACCTGTGGTGGCCAGCAGTGACCCCTGTGACTGACCTGTGGTGACCAGCAGAGCAGTGACCCCTGTGACTGACTTGTGGTGACCAGCAGAGCAGTGACCCTGTGACTGACCTGTGGTGACCAGCAGTGACCCCTGTGACTGACCTGTGGTGACCCCTGTGACTGACCTGTGGTGACCAGCAGAGCAGTGATCCCTGTGACTGACCTGTGGTGACCAGCAGTGGCCCCTGTGACTGACCTGTGGTGACCAGCAGTGACCCCTGTGACTGACCTGTGGTGACCAGCAGTGACCCCTGTGACTGATATGTGGTGGCCAGCAGTGACCCCTGTGACTGACCTGTGGTGGCCAGCAGAGCAGTGACCCCTGTGACTGACCTGTGGTGGCCAGCAGTGACCCCTGTGACTGACCTGTGGTGGCCAGCAGTGACCCATGTGACTGACCTGTGGTGACCAGCAGTGACCCCTGTGACTGACCTGTGGTGACCAGCAGAGCAGTGACCCCTGTGACTGACCTGTGGTGACCAGCAGTGACCCCTGTGACTGACCTGTGGTGACCAGCAGAGCAGTGACCCCTGTGACTGACCTGTGGTGACCAGCAGAGCAGTGACCCCTGTGACTGACCTGTGGTGACCAGCAGTGACCCCTGTGACTGACCTGTGGTGACCAGCAGTGACCCCTGTGACTGACCTGTGGTGACCAGCAGAGCAGTGACCCCCTGTGACTGACCTGTGGTGACCAGCAGTGACCCCTGTGACTGACCTGTGGTGACCAGCGGTGACCCCTGTGACTGACCTGTGGTGACCAGCAGTGACCCCTGTGACTGATATGTGGTGGCCAGCAGTGACCCCTGTGACTGACCTGTGGTGACCAGCAGTGACCCCTGTGACTGACCTGTGGTGACCAGTAGTGACCCCTGTGACTGACCTGTGGTGACCAGCAGTGACCCCTGTGACTGATATGTGGTGGCCAGCAGTGATCCCTGTGACTGACCTGTGGTGACAAGCAGAGCAGTGACCCCTGTGACTGACCTGTGGTGGCCAGCAGAGCAGTGACCCCTGTGACTGACATGTGGTGGCCAGCAGTGACCCCTGTGACTGACCTGTGGTGACCAGCAGTGACCCCTGTGACTGACCTGTGGTGGCCAGCAGAGCAGTGACCCCTGTGACTGACCTGTGGTGACCAGCAGTGACCCCTGCGACTGACCTGTGGTGGCCAGCAGAGCAGTGACCCCTGTGACTGACCTGTGGTGACCAGTAGTGACCCCTGTGACTGACCTGTGGTGACCAGCAGTGACCCCTGTGACTGACCTGTGGTGACCAGCAGTGACCCCTGTGACTGACCTGTGGTGACCAGTAGTGCCCCTGTGACTGACCTGTGGTGACCAGCAGTGACCCCTGTGACTGACCTGTGGTGGCCAGCAGTGACCCCTGTGACTGACCTGTGGTGACCAGCAGTGACCCCTGTGACTGACCTGTGGTGACCAGCAGTGACCCCTGTGACTGACCTGTGGTGACCAGCAGTGACCCCTGTGACTGACCTGTGGTGACCAGTAGTGACCCCTGTGACTGACCTGTGGTGACCAGCAGTGACCCCTGTGACTGACCTGTGGTGACCAGCAGTGAGCCGGCCGGAACCGCTGCGCTGCTGACGCTCCCTCCGGGCCGGTGTAGTGACTGCTGCAGGAGGTGGTCAAACAGACCAGTGGAGCGGAACCCCACGTTCTCTGCCGTCTCCAGCCGCTGCTGTAGACGCAGCTCCCACTTGGTCTGAGCGAGAGGAGGGACCTCCAGGCCGCCGCCGCCGCCAGCCCGCACTGAAGAGGGACGGGGGAGTCAACATCAATAGGGCAGCCTGCACTGCACAGAGACGGGGGGGAGTCAACATCAACAGGGCAGCCTGCACTACACGGAGACGGGGGGGAGTCAACATCAACAGGGCAGCCTGCACTGCACGGAGACGGGGGGGGGGGGAGTCAACATCAATAGGGCAGCCTGCACTCCACAGAGACGGGGGGTCAATATCAGGAGAGGGACAACTCAGCATAGCCGCCGCCCACAACACGTCAACAACACTCGACATGGGAGCGTTGAGCGACCTCCATTCTTTGCAGCAATGATTTCCAGAAAGCTCGCAGTTCACCACCGATGACGACTCACGCTATCCATTCCGCTCAATTCGAAGACTCCTCTCCATCCGCAGACCTAATCTTCTTTGGCTATGATAATGATGATAATGCAGTACACAATCTCTCACTACACAGCGACTCCCTGGCCTCGCAGGCTTTCTGCTGCGCCCTGCTCTGAGACCACGTCTCCTCCCCTCCCGTCCTCACCCCTGGCCAGCTGGTTGCGACAGGCCCGCAGCGTCTGGTAGAGGGCGAACCCATCCAACACCACCACGGCGTCCTCGAACACCACCGTCAGCTCCTCCTCCGCCACCGGAGACACCTGGCGGCTGCTGCAGGAAACACTGAGCGCCGCCGACTCGTGCAGACGCTGGCGGAACAGCAGCGAGCCGTCCTGCCGGGCGGGGGGGGGGGTCAGACAGAGCCGTCCTGCCGGGCGGGGAGGGGTAGGGTGGGTCAGACAGGGCCGTCCTGCCGGGCGGGGAGGGGTGGGGTGGGTCAGACAGAGCCGTCCTGCCGGGCGGGGAGGGGAGGGGGAGGGTCAGACAGAGCCGTCCTGCCGGGCGGGGAGGGGTAGGGTGGGTCAGACAGGGCCGTCCTGCCGGGCGGGGAGGGGTGGGGTGGGTCAGACAGAGCCGTCCTGCCGGGCGGGGAGGGGATGGGTGGGTCAGACAGGGTCGTCCTGCCGGGCGGGGAGGGGAGGGGTGGGTCAGACAGAGCCGTCCTGCCGGGCGGGGAGGGGAGGGGTGGGTCAGACAGAGCCGTCCTGCCGGGCGGGGAGGGGTGGGGTGGGTCAGGCAGAGCCGTCCTGCCGGGCGGGGAGGGGTGGGGTGGGTCAGACAGGGTCGTCCTGCCGGGCGGGGAGGGGTGGGGTGGGTCAGACAGGGTCGTCCTGCCGGGCGGGGAGGGGTGGGGTGGGTCAGACAGAGCCGTCCTGCCGGGCGGGGAGGGGTGGGGTGGGTCAGACAGGGCCGTCCTGCCGGGCGGGGAGGGGGAGGGTGGGTCAGATAGAGCCGTCCAGACGGGCGGGGAGGGGGAGGGTCAGACAGAGCCGACCTACCGGGGGGGGGGTCAGATTGGGCCTGCAGTCCTGCCGGGCGGGGAGGGGGAGGGGTGGGCAGACAGGGTCGTGCTGCCGGGCGGGAGGGGTGGGTCAGACAGGGTCGTCCTGCGGGGAAGGGGAGGGGAGGGTCAGACAGAGCCGACCTGCCGGGGGGGGGGGGTCAGATTGGGCCTGCCGTCCTGCCGGGCGGGGAGGGGGAGGGGTGGGTCAGACAGAGCCGTCCTGCCGGGCGGGGAGGGGGAGGGGTGGGTCAGACAGCCGTCCTGCCGGGCGGGGAGGGGGAGGAGTCGGTCCGACAGAGCCGTCCTGCCGGGCGGGGAGGGGGGGGGGGGGGGTCAGACAGAGCCGTCCTGCCGGGCGGGGAGGGGGAGGGTGGGTCAGACAGGGCCGTCCTGCCGGGCGGGGAGGGGTAGGGTGGGTCAGACAGGGCCGTCCTGCCGGGCGGGGAGGGGTGGAGTGGGTCAGACAGAGCCGTCCTGCCGGGCGGGGAGGGGGAGGGTGGGTCAGACAGGGTCGTCCTGCCGAGCGGGGAGGGGTGGGGTGGGTCAGATAGAGCCGTCCTGCCGGGCGGGGAGGGGTGGGGGGGGGGGGGTCAGACAGAGCCGTCCTGCCGGGCGGGGAGGGGTGGGGTGGGTCAGACAGGGCCGTCCTGCCGGGCGGGGAGGGGTAGGGTCAGACAGAGCCGTCCTGCCGGGCGGGGAGGGGTGGGGTGGGTCAGACAGAGCCGTCCTGCCGGGCGGGGAGGGGTGGGGTGGGGTGGGTCAGACAGGGCCGTCCTGCCGGGCGGGGAGGGGTAGGGTCAGACAGAGCCGTCCTGCCGGGCGGGGAGGGGTGGGGTGGGTCAGACAGAGCCGTCCTGCCGGGCGGGGAGGGGTGGGGTGGGTCAGACAGAGCCGTCCTGCCGGGCGGGGAGGGGTGGGGTGGGTCAGACAGAGCCGTCCTGCCGGGCGGGGAGGGGGAGGGTGGGTCAGACAGGGCCGTCCTGCCGGGCGGGGAGGGGTAGGGTGGGTCAGACAGGGCCGTCCTGCCGGGCGGGGAGGGGTGGGGTGGGTCAGACAGAGCCGTCCTGCCGGGCGGGGAGGGGGAGGGTGGGTCAGACAGGGCCGTCCTGCCGGGCGGGGAGGGGTAGGGTGGGTCAGACAGGGCCGTCCTGCCGGGCGGGGAGGGGTGGGGTGGGTCAGACAGAGCCGTCCTGCCGGGCGGGGAGGGAGAGGGTGGGTCAGACAGGGCCGTCCTGCCGGGCGGGGAGGGGTAGGGTGGGTCAGACAGGGCCGTCCTGCCGGGCGGGGAGGGGGAGGGGTGGGTCAGACAGGGTCGTCCTGCCGGGCGGGGAGGGGTGGGGTGGGTCAGACAGAGCCGTCCTGCCGGGCGGGGAGGGGAGGGGTGGGTCAGACAGGGCCGTCCTGCCGGGCGGGGAGGGGAGGGGTGGGTCAGACAGGGTCGTCCTGCCGGGCGGGGAGGGGTGGGGTGGGTCAGACAGAGCCGTCCTGCCGGGCGGGGAGGGGAGGGGTGGGTCAGACAGGGTCGTCCTGCCGGGCGGGGAGGGGGAGGGGTGGGTCAGACAGGGTCGTCCTGCCGGGCGGGGAGGGGTGGGGTGGGTCAGACAGAGCCGTCCTGCCGGGCGGGGAGGGGAGGGGTGGGTCAGACAGGGTCGTCCTGCCGGGCGGGGAGGGGTAGGGTCAGACAGAGCCGTCCTGCCGGGCGGGGAGGGGTGGGGTGGGTCAGACAGAGCCGTCCTGCCGGGCGGGGAGGGGGGGGGAGGGGGGGGGGGGGGCAGACAGCCGTCCTGCCGGGCGGGGAGGGGTGGGGTGGGTCAGACAGGGCCGTCCTGCCGGGCGGGGAGGGGTAGGGTCAGACAGAGCCGTCCTGCCGGGCGGGGAGGGGTGGGGTGGGTCAGACAGAGCCGTCCTGCCGGGCGGGGAGGGGTGGGGTGGGTCAGACAGGGCCGTCCTGCCGGGCGGGGAGGGGTAGGGTCAGACAGAGCCGTCCTGTCGGGCGGGGAGGGGTGGGGTGGGTCAGACAGAGCCGTCCTGCCGGGCGGGGAGGGGTGGGGTGGGTCAGACAGGGCCGTCCTGCCGGGCGGGGAGGGGTAGGGTCAGACAGAGCCGTCCTGCCGGGCGGGGCGGGGAGGGGTGGGGTGGGTCAGACAGAGCCGTCCTGCCGGGCGGGGAGGGGTGGGGTGGGTCAGACAGAGCCGTCCTGCCGGGCGGGGTGGGGTGGGTCAGACAGAGCCGTCCTGCCGGGCGGGGAGGAGGAGGGGTGGGTCAGACAGAGCCGTCCTGCCGGGCGGGGAGGGGTGGGGTGGGTCAGACAGGGCCGTCCTGCCGGGCGGAGAGGGGGGAGGGTCAGACAGGGCCGTCCGGCCGGGCGGGGAGGGGGGAGGGTGGGTCAGACAGGGCCGTCCTGCCGGGCGGGGAGGGGGGAGGGTGGGTCAGACAGAGCCGTCCTGCCGGGCGGGGAGGGGTGGGGTGGGTCAGACAGAGTCGTCCTGCCGGGCGGGGAGGGGTGGGGTGGGTCAGACAGAGTCGTCCTGCCGGGCGGGGAGGGGTAGGGTGGGTCAGACAGAGCCGTCCTGCCGGGCGGGGAGGGGTGGGGTGGGTCAGACAGAGCCGTCCTGCCGGGCGGGGAGGGGTGAGGTGGGTCAGACAGAGCCGTCCTGCCGGGCGGGGAGGGGGAGGGTGGGTCAGACAGGGTCGTCCTGCCGGGCGGGGGGGGGGGGGTGGGTCAGACAGGGCCGTCCTGCCGGGCGGGGAGGGGGAGGGGTGGGTCAGACAGAGCCGTCCTGCCGGGCGGGGGGGGGGGGTGGGTCAGACAGGGCCGTCCTGCCGGGCGGGGAGGGGGAGGGGTGGGTCAGACAGAGCCGTCCTGCCGGGCGGGGAGGGGTGGGGTGGGTCAGACAGAGTCGTCCTGCCGGGCGGGGAGGGGAGGGGGAGGGTCAGACAGGGCCGTCCTGCCGGGCGGGGAGGGGTGGGGTGGGTCAGACAGAGCCGTCCTGCCGGGCGGGGAGGGGTGGGGTGGGTCAGACAGAGCCGTCCTGCCGGGCGGGGAGGGGAGGGGTGGGTCAGACAGAGCCGTCCTGCCGGGCGGGGAGGGGTGGGGTGGGTCAGACAGAGCCGTCCTGCCGGGCGGGGAGGGGTAGGGTGGGTCAGATAGAGCCGTCCTGCCGGGCGGGGAGGGGTGGGGTGGGTCAGACAGGGCCGTTCTGCCGGGCGGGGAGGGGAGGGGGAGGGTCAGACAGGGCCGTCCTGCCGGGCGGGGAGGGGTAGGGTGGGTCAGATAGAGCCGTCCTGCCGGGCGGGGAGGGGTGGGGTGGGTCAGACAGAGCCGTCCTGCCGGGCGGGGAGGGGTGGGGTGGGTCAGACAGAGCCGTCCTGCCGGGCGGGGAGGGGTGGGGTGGGTCAGACAGGGCCGTCCTGTCGGACGGGGGGGGGGTCAGAAAGGGCAGTGGCGGGCATGATATGACAGGACAGGTTAGAGCAGGGTAAGACAAGGCAAGGCAGGGCAGTGCCAGTTAGCTGTGGGGGCACAGGACAGCATCGATTACAAACCATCAATAACTGATTCTGAAAATGCATATAATGAAGAGGATCGCCTAAAATGATGTCTAATGGGCCTAACAACCAGCCCTAACACATCCTGAACAACTGTACATATACAGACCATGACAAGTTGACGATGGTTTCAGACAATGTTTACATTCTGCCTTTGAACGACGCCTAGTTTCATCTCGGGCACACAGCACGCCAACCTCAGGCCATATTAAACTTCAGCTAGGGAACACAGCACACCAACCTCAGGCCGTATTAACCTTCAGCTAGGGCACACAGCACACCAACCTCAGGCCATATTAAACTTCAGCTAGGGCACACAGCACGCCAACCTCAGGCCATATTAAATTTCAGCTAGGGCACACAGCACGCCAACCTCAGGCCATATTAAACTTCAGCTAGGGCACACAGTACGCCAACCTCAGGCCATATTAAACTTCAGCTAGGGCACACAGCACGCCAACCTCAGGCCATATTAAACTTCAGCTAGGGCACACAGCACGCCAACCTCAGGTCATAGTAAACTTCAGCTAGGGCACACAGCACGCCAACCTCAGGCCATATTAAACTTCAGCTAGGGCACACAACACGCCAACCTCAGGTCATATTAAACTTCAGCTAGGGCACACAGCACGCCAACCTCAGGCCATATTAAACTTCAGCTAGGGCACACAGCACACCAACCTCAGGCCATAATAAACTTCAGCTAGGGCACACAGCACGCCAAACTCAGGCCATATTAAACTTCAGCTAGGGCACACAGCACACCAACCTCAGGCCATATTAAACTTCAGCTAGGGCATACAGCACGCCAACCTCAGGCCATATTAAACTTCAGCTAGGGCACACAGCACACCAACCTCAGGCCATATTAAACTTCAGCTAGGGCATACAGCACGCCAACCTCAGGCCATATTAAACTTCAGCTAGGGCACACAGCACACCAACCTCAGGCCATATTAAACTTCAGCTAGGGCATACAGCACGCCAACCTCAGGCCATATTAAACTTCAGCTAGGGCACACAGCACACCAACCTCAGGCCATATTAAACTTCAACTTGGGCACACAGCACACCAACCTCAGGCCATATTAAACTTCAGCTAGGGCACACAGCACACCAACCTCAGGCCATATTAAACTTCAGCTAGGGCACACAGCACGCCAACCTCAGGCCATATTAAACTTCAGCTAGGGCACACAGCACACCAACCTCAGGCCATATTAAACTTCAGCTAGGGCACACAGAACACCAACCTCAGGTCATATTAAACTTCAGCTAGGGCACACAGCACACCAACCTCAGGCCATATTAAACTTCAGCTAGAGCACACAGCACGCCAAACTCAGGCCATATTAAACTTCAGCTAGGGCACACAGCACGCCAACCTCAGGCCATATTAAACTTCAGCTAGGGCACACAGCACGCCAACCTCAGGCCATATTAAACTTCAGCTAGGGCACACAGCACGCCAACCTCAGGCCATATTAAACTTCAGCTAGGGCACACAGCACGCCAACCTCAGGCCATATTAAACTTCAGCTAGGGCACACAGCACGCCAACCTCAGGTCATATTAAACTTCAGCTAGGGCACACAGCACACCAACCTCAGGCCATATTCAACTTCAGCTAGGGCACACAGCACACCAACCTCAGGCCATATTAAACTTCAGCTAGGGCACACAGCACGCCAACCTCAGGCCATATTAAACTTCAGCTAGGGCACACAGCACACCAACCTCAGGCCATATTAAACTTCAGCTAGGGCACACAGCACGCCAACCTCAGGTCATATTAAACTTCAGCTAGGGCACACAGCACACCAACCTCAGGCCATATTAAACTTCAGCTAGGGCATACAGCACGCCAACCTCAGGCCATATTAAACTTCAGCTAGGGCACACAGCACACCAACCTCAGGCCATATTAAACTTCAGCTAGGGCATACAGCACGCCAACCTCAGGCCATATTAAACTTCAGCTAGGGCACACAGCACACCAACCTCAGGCCATATTAAACTTCAGCTAGGGCATACAGCACGCCAACCTCAGGCCATATTAAACTTCAGCTAGGGCACACAGCACACCAACCTCAGGCCATATTAAACCTCAGCTAGGGCACACAGCACACCAACCTCAGGCCATATTAAACTTCAGCTAGGGTATACAGCACGCCAACCTCAGGCCATATTAAACTTCAGCTAAGGCACACAGCACACCAACCTCAGGCCATATTAAACTTCAGCTAGGGCACACAGCACACCAACCTCAGGCCATATTAAACTTCAGCTAGGGCACACAGCACACCAACCTCAGGCCATATTAAACTTCAGCTAGGGCACACAGCACGCCAACCTCAGGCCATATTAAACTTCAGCTAGGGCACACAGCACACCAACCTCAGGCCATATTAAACTTCAGCTAGGGCACACAGCACACCAACCTCAGGCCATATTAAACTTCAGCTAGGGCACACAGCACACCAACCTCAGGCCATATTAAACTTCAGCTAGGGCACACAGCACGCCAACCTCAGGCCATATTAAACTTCAGCTATCAGCTCCCAAATCGCTCCAACCTCGGTGTAGAATGTGAGGTGTCCCGACTCCTGTCCAGCCACCAGGCAGGTCCAGTCGGCCGCACCGGACGAACTGCGCTGATTGGACGCCAGCGGAAGGCACAGCAGTGACGTCACCAGAGCCTCGGGCGCCTCCAGCTTGGCGGAGACGACGAACCGCGACTGCGAGCTCTCCGAGTCCCACTGGGCTGTGGGATGAGGAGAGCGGAGCAAGGGGTCAGTATGAGCCATGGGATAACATCGATATAGTGATTACAGTCCCTGAACCCGCATTCCGTAATTATCGGAAAACGTCGACAAAAAAATGGTAGTAGCATAAATATGTAAAAACACATGAACATCAGCTGCATTCAGCGCACGGTCTACCCTCTTCGGTTCGTCAATATCTAGTTAAGCACATTGGATCGCCATGTCTCTAGAACATCGATATTTAATACAAAATTATATGTTATTCAATGGAAATATTGTACTGCTTCTCTACCAAAGGTTGCAACCCTCTGCCACAAGCCACAAGCACCATTCATCACAGCCTCATACGGTTCCCGCTCGCCTTCGCAGAGCCCTCCCACCACGACCCCACCAGGTCAGTAACTCTCACCAGAGAGCAGCACCACCCGTCTGTCAGTATCTCTCACCAGAGAGCAGCACCACCCGTATGTCAGTATCTTCCACCAGAGAGCAGCACCACCCGTCTGTCAGTATCTCTCACCAGAGAGCAGCACCACCCGTATGTCAGTATCTCTCACCAGAGAGCAGCACCACCCGTCTGTCAGTATCTCTCACCAGAGAGCAGCACCACCCGTCTGGCAGTATATCTCACCAGAGAGCAGCACCACCCGTCTGTCAGTATCTCTCACCAGAGAGCAGCACCACCCGTCTGTCAGTATCTCTCACCAGAGAGCAGCACCACCCGTCTGTCAGTATCTCTCACCAGAGAGCAGCACCGCCCGTCTCTCAGTATCTCTCACCAGAGAGCAGCACCGCCCGTCTGTCAGTATCTCTCACCAGAGAGTAGCACCACCCGTATGTCAGTATCTCTCACCAGAGAGTAGCACCACCCGTCTGTCAGTATCTCTCACCAGAGAGCAGCACCGCCCGTCTGTCAGTATCTCTCACCAGAGAGCAGCACCACCCGTCTGTTTAGTATCTCTCACCAGAGAGCAGCACCGCCCGTCTGTCAGTATCTCTCACCAGAGAGCAGCACCACCCGTCTGTCAGTATCTCTCACCAGAGAGCAGCACCACCCGTCTGTCAGTATCTCTCACCAGAGAGCAGCACCACCCGTCTGTCAGTATCTCTCACCAGAGAGCAGCACCACCCGTCTGTCAGTATCTCTCACCAGAGAGCAGCACCACCCGTCTGTCAGTATCTCTCACCAGAGAGCAGCACCACCCGTCTGTCAGTACCTCTCACCAGAGAGCGGCACTACCCGTCTGTCAGTATCTCTCACCAGAGAGCAGCACCACCCGTTTGTCAGTATCTCTCACCAGAGAGCAGCACCACCCGTCTGTCAGTATCTCTCACCAGAGAGCAGCACCACCCGTCTGTCAGTATCTCTCACCAGAGAGCAGCACCAGGTCAGTATCTCTCACCAGAGAGCAGCACCAGGTCAGTATATCTCACCAGAGAGCAGCACCACCCGTCTGTCAGTATCTCTCACCAGAGAGCAGCACCACCCGTCTGTCGGTATCTCTCACCAGAGAGCAGCACCGCCCGTCTGTCAGTATCTCTCACCAGAGAGCAGCACCGCCCGTCTGTCAGTATCTCTCACCAGAGAGCAGCACCACCCGTCTGTCAGTATCTCTCACCAGAGAGCAGCACCAGGTCAGTATCTCTCACCAGAGAGCAGCACCAGGTCAGTATCTCTCACCAGAGAGCAGCACCACCCGTCTGTCAGTATCTCTCACCAGAGAGCAGCACCACCCGTCTGTCAGTATCTCTCACCAGAGAGCAGCACCACCCGTCTGTCAGTATCTCTCACCAGAGAGCAGCACCACCCGTCTGTCAGTATCTCTCACCAGAGAGCAGCACCACCCGTCTGTCAGTATCTCTCACCAGAGAGCAGCACCACCCGTCTGTCAGTATCTCTCACCAGAGAGCAGCACCACCCGTCTGTCAGTATATCTCACCAGAGAGCAGCACCACCCGTCTGTCAGTATCTCTCACCAGAGAGCAGCACCACCCGTCTGTCAGTATCTCTCACCAGAGAGCAGCACCACCCCACCAGGTCAGTATCTCTCACCAGAGAGCAGCACCACCCGTCTGTCAGTATATCTCACCAGAGAGCAGCACCACCCGTCTGTCAGTATCTCTCACCAGAGAGCAGCACCACCCGTCTGTCAGTATATCTCACCAGAGAGCAGCACCACCCCGTATGTCAGTATCTCTCACCAGAGAGCAGCACCACCCGTCTGTCAGTATATCTCACCAGAGAGCAGCACCACCCCGTATGTCAGTATCTCTCACCAGAGAGCAGCACCACCCGTCTGTCAGTATCTCTCACCAGAGAGCAGCACCGCCCGTCTGTCAGTATCTCTCACCAGAGAGCAGCACCACCCGTTTGTCGGTAGCCACTGCCAGGACGTCACCCAGTGGCGAGACTGCCACGGTGGCGGCGTCCAGCCAGTCGGAGTCAGCGGCGGCCAGCGGCGGTTGATCGGCTGTCGGGGAGGTCTCCATGTCCTCCTCCTCACCCCAGCCCCAGGAGGCAGGGTTGCTGTCCTGCCAGCCTGTCAATTACAGGGGGAGGGTCAGGCGCCAGGCCTGTCGGGGTGCTGCAGCTAGTGAGCATAGCTTTATGTACACAGATGAGCACTATTAGGGGCAGGGCTGCGGAGTCGATCGGTTTTCAGGTGACTCCGACTCCGACCCTCCGGAGTCGACTCCGACTCCGAGATCGACTCCTCAGCCCTCTTTTAATTAGCTGAAGCTATTGTCAACATGCAAAATAAGTAACCACCCATAGCACAAATCCTGCCGTTTCAAGATTGGAGCACATTTAATTAAAAATATAGTTGTTCACTGAAGTGGATAGACATTGTCTGACCATAACTTTGGATTTTACAATTATATAATTCCAAAAATAAAATGTGTCGGGTCGTGTGGCAATCCTACTATTCACTTGGATTTTAAGCAATAATTAAATTATATAGTTAATGAATGGGACAGTGTTAAATTCAGCCAAGCAGGCTACTGGCACTTAAAACCGTTTTTCTTATAAAATGTATTGTGATCTTTCATTAAATACCTTGTGGTGGCTTTTTGGATCTGCATCCGACGACACACCCTAGGTTCCATTTCGCCCATCGTGGTACACCCACCTCAAGATTGAAAATAATTGAATGGCAAGGGAATCGAAGCAATCGAAGTCGAAGGGGCATAACTATTTTGGTCATTGCCACCGGTGGTTCACTAAAACGCACCTGAAAAATGCCTTACCCATGCGCTGCCAATAACTGACAGATAGAGTCGGAGGCGGCAAAACTTTACCGACTCCGACTCAGACCCCGGCCGAAATAACCGACTCCGACTGCGACTCCGACTGCGGCTCCGACTCCGACTCCGACTCCGACTCCGACTCCGACTGCGACTGCGACTGCGACTGCGACTGCGACTGCGACTGCGACTGCGACTGCGACTGCGACTGCGACTGCGACTGCGACTCCGACTCCGACTCCGACTCCGACTGCGACTCCGACTCCGACTCCGACTCCGACTGCGACTCCGACTGCGACTGCGACTACGACTGCGAATCCGACTGCGACTGCGACTGCGACTCCGACTCCGACTGCGACTCCGACTCCGACTCCGACTCCGACTCCGACTCCGACTGCGACTGCGACTGCGACTCCGACTGCGACTGCGACTCCGACTGCGACTGCGACTGCGACTGCAACTGCGACTCCGACTGCGACTCCGGCTCCGACTCCGAAGCCCTGATTAGGGTATATTTTTTATAAATTTAGTCCGAATGTTTTGATGGGATTAATTTCCGAGATCAGGACCCACGCTAAGCAGAGCTTGTTGGGCGGGCCCTGACCCCACCACCCGATCGCGCAAGTTCAGTCACCGGCAGAATTTAGAGGCGAAAGTTGAACGTCCCCAACGACTGAGGACGGTCCGCCCGGCTCGCTGGCTTCATCTGACCTTGAACGCGGCCGCTGCCAACGGCCGCTGGTCATCCCCGCCAGGAGCAAACAGCGAGCGACGAAGCGGCTCGAACCCACCTTGCCAGGGCGGGTCAGATCAGAGATATGTGGTCCAACGCTCTCCCGACTGAGCTACAGGGGCGGACCTTGCCAGGGCGAGTTAGATCGTAAGCCCAGCGCTCTCCCGACTGAGCTACACAGGAGGACAAGGACACTTTGGAGGGATACAGGAAAATGTCATAGCATTTAATTGTGAAAACACTAGATCATAATCGACTAAATCTGCACATATGATAACCTTCTGATGATAAAATAAATAGCCCTTCAAGATACATTTAGTAATAAAACAATTACAGAAACTCTTTGACACAAACAAAACAAATTGAGCATATCAATATGTCAATCACTGCTGCAGTACTGCAGTAGTCAATCATCTTGCACATACACCTCACCTGTGTCCTCCTCCATGGCATTGGATACATCTGTGTCTGGCTGGCCGGACAAGTATGATATAACTTCCTGCACTCCCACAATACATCCCAGCACTTCTCTCTTGCAAGCCATTTTCACCAATGGTAACTTCTGTCACCTGAAAGGTAGAGGGAACATCAAGACATATGATATGAATGAAACGGAGTCAGTGCAGAGAATAATGATATTATCTCTATTTCAAACTCTATGGTCCATTATCTCATCAGTCATGTGAAGGGATTTCATCTGAGATGTTGTGCCAATTGTGCATCAAGATGCTGCTAAAATTGGGTGGCTGATTCTTGTAGCACATGGGCCTCACGAGTCATGCTATGTGACTATGCTGTGAGGAAGAACATTCAGGTCATTAATGCACAATGGTTCACACTCTGGAGGCTTGTCTTCATATCAATTGGCTGTCTGGTTTATCAGCAATGGAATGCCTAACAATTAGACTGGTTGCTATTTGCTAGATTCAAGAACTTGAAGCACTTGAATTCATTCAAGTTACACATATTCAAACATTCACCTGAATAGGTATATGAGCAAAGCCAGTGAAACATTGACACCTATTAGATAGCATGAAGTCCTGTCTCAAAAGGTATGCACAATGCAATACAGCAATTTTTTTGATTTTTACTTCATATGTAAGTGTCTCGCCATTTTAATGAGTAAATTATGTATTGCATTTGTATGTGCTGATTATACATCTGATGCTCATTTGTGGTGCAAATAAGTGTTATGGTATAAAGATTGGCCTGCAACACCTGGCTGTTCTTGGGAGAGGGTGGGGTGATAAACCAGGGTTTAACAAACCTGATCAATGCAACCCCAACTGAATCAAACCTAATTTAACCATCCTAGGGGCTAGGCAAGCTTAACTTAACCTAACCTTAGCTAACTTAACCTAGCTTGCAGTCCATTCAAATTGCAGGCTTATTGACACAAAAAAATGGGTGTGCACATTTGGAATAAGCAAATCTGAATAGCCCATAAACACAAAACTTGTGCACTTGCCATGTAGCATGCCTAAAAACAACATTTCAGCATTTAACAACAAATAAATAGGTATAATTTTCATTTGGGTGTCAGGCTCAGGGTAAGGTAAAGTTCCAATGGTCAGTCACCAGACTTTTATTAATATGGATGTGAAAACATTTGACCAAACAGTTGGCATTTTGATCAGCAACAGGTTGATCTTGAAAAGCAGACACACTATTCCAGCCTCTCATACCAAGCCTGCTTATTCCGATCAACTGGGGTTGGCGTGTCTCTGAACGGAATGGCTTCCTCTCCTTTTCCTCCCTGTGGAAGGGTCTGGTGAGGTAGCCTATACCAGGTGAGTTGTGACTGTGAGCATCAACAGTGCACTGGCATTTCAGGGAGGTTAGTATCATCTACACCAACACCACCAGGCACCAATAGCATGAAAATTCCAAGGCAACAGAAAATTCCAACACATTTACATGACCAACAACTTCAATTGGACACAGACTCTACACAAATTTCAAATCAAAATGTGCAAGATCAAGATAATAATATCATATGAAATATGAACATGACATCAACATACACATCATAAGTGCATGGCAATGGCAATTTCAATTTGTTACAATTGCAAGAATCAGAATGTGAGAATAACCATAATTTTCGGTAATACCTAATTTTCTAGCATCACAGCCATAATGGTGAGAGGCTCTTAACATTAGTACCTTTAACGCCTGTCATTCATTCATATTAATTTAGACAAATGCCTCTTTATGTGTGGTCATAGGTTGAGGTGGACGGATTTCACTTGTATTTGTTTGTCTATTTGTCTATTAGATTAGCAACTAGGTAGTTATGTTGACGTAGGTACAGCAATGTTCCATACTTATACACTTGCTTATACACACAGGTCACAGACTGAAGTGAAAAACTTTGACAAGACAATTTGAAGTTTTCAATACTTCTACCATGGATTACCTAAGGTGTTGTTCATCCATGCTTCTACAATGTCTACTTGTACAATTTTACCTTCCAAAAAAACAGCTGTTTGCCAGTGATGAATAAGCACACTCACAACATTTTGTTGTTTCAAAGTATTACGACCCATGACAATCACAGCCGTGATAGTCTAGTGGTTAGGACCTCGCGTTGTGGCCGCGATAACCCCGGTTCGAATCCGGGTCACGGCAATGGCATTATTTTCCAATTTCACTCGTGTATTTGACGACAGACGAACCCATAGTGTTTGGTCGCGTCTTTATGGAAAGTCCTTTATTATGAGCATGGGTGACATACAGGGGCGTCGCTACGGGGGGGGGGGGTCCGGGTGCACCGAATCCCCCCCTCAAAAAGTGGGTCTGTTCTGGGTTTTGAGAGGGAGCCTCGGCGCCCAAAAAAAAACTCAAAAACTCAGCAAAAAAAAATAAAACCAAGGAAAAACTAAAAAGCCACCAAAAATGCCCCGCCAGTATGTGTGTGCGCCCCTATGTCAGTGAGGGCCCAAACCAATGGCGTGCCGAGTGTACGGTCAATCAGGGCATGACCTGGTCCTTTGGACCCGAGGCGCCCATGCAAAGCTGGCGATCAGTGACAGCGCCCCTCCGGCCAGTGACTGCGCCACTCCGGCCAGTGAGGACGCTCCATCGGCCAGTGACGGCGCCCCAGAACAGTGAGGGCGCCCCTCTTCGGCCCGTGACAGCGCCCCTCCGGCCAGTGACGGCGCCCCTCCAACCAGATATGGCGCCCCTCCGGCCAGTGAAGGCGCCCCTCCGGCCAGTGACGGCGCCCCTCCGGCGAGTGAGGGCACCCCTTCAGATAGTGACGGCGCCCCTCCGGCGAGCGACGGCACCCTCTAACTAGTGACTGTCCTCTCCGGCCAGTGACGGTGCCCCCCCCCCCCCCAGTCAGTGACGGCGCCCCTCCGGCCAGTGACGGCGCCCCTCCGGCCAGTGACCACGCCCCTCCGGCGACTGACGGCGCCCCTCCAGCCAGTGACGACGCCCTCCGGCCAGGGAGGCGCCCCTCCGGCCAGAGACGGCGCCCCCGGCCAGTGACGGCGCCTCTCCGGCTAGTGACGGCGCCCCACAAAGAGGCCCCCGCAAAATGTTCGCCACTATTGGTGGCGCCCCTCAAGGTCATGACCTGGTCCTTTGTGAATTGCTGCGCACGCCACTGGCCCAAGCTCATGGGCGCCCCTCGGCCCTCTGCCAAAATGTGGCGCCCCTTGATTACACTTGCGATGGCGGCAAGATGCTTCCGAGGGCGGCAATGCGTCTTCTAAGGGCGGCATAATACGCTCTAAGGGCGTCAGAATGCCTTCCGAGGGCGGCAAGACGTGGTCTGATGACGGCAAAATGCCTTCCGAGGGCGGCATGATGCTTACCAAGGGGGCATAATGCGTTCTGAGAGCGGAAAAATGCTGTCCGAGGGCGGCAATATGTCTTCCGAGGAGGACGGCATGATGCCTTCCAAGGGCGGTATAATGCGCTCTGAGTGCGGCAAAATGCTTTCTGAGGGCGGTAAGATGTCTTCCGATGGCAGCATGGCACCTTCAAAGGGCGGCATAATGCACTCTGAGGGCGGCAGAATACCTTTCGAGGGCGGCAAGACGTCTTTTGAGGGCAGCATAATGCGCTCTGAGGGCGGCAAAAGGCTTTCCGAGAGCGGCAAGATGTCTTCCGAGGGCGGCATGATGCCTGCCGAGGGCGGCACGACGTCTTCCGAGGCCTTCCGAGGGCGACAAGACGTCTTCTGAGGGCGGCATAATGCACTCTGAGGGCGACAAGATGCTTTTCAAGGACGGCAAGATGTCTTCCGAGGGCGGCATGATGCCTTACATGGGCGGCATAATGCGCTCTGAGGGCGTGAAAATGCCTTCCCAGGGCTGCAAAATGTCTTCCAAAGGCGGCATGATGCCTTCCGAGGGTGGCAAGATGTCTTCCGAGGCCTTCCGAGGGCGGTAAAATACGCTCTGAGGGTGGCAAAATTCCTTCCGAAGGCGGCAAGATGTCTTCCGAGGGCACCATGAATCATGATGCTTTCCGAGGAAGACATAATGCTCTGTGAGGGCGGAAAGATGCCTTCCAAGGACGGCATGATGACTTTCGAGGGCGGCAAGATGACTTGCGAGGGCGGCATGATGACTTTCGAGGGCGGCAAGCTGACTTGCGAGGGCGGGTGGAGTTTCCTATTCAAATGGTGGGGCCCAGAAACTTCCCGCTTTGCCTCACCAACTATTGTCAGATTTGAACGGTCCCTGGCGTTAAAATGACCATTTTTCACTTCAAACATGCAAAACAACCAGACAATGTGATAGTTTACCCCATCAACTTTTATCTGAAAAGATCCACCCATACTTCCGAGGGCGACGAGATCCTTCCGAGGGCGGCATAATGCGTTGTGAGTCGTGACTGTGCAGTCGGCGCCCCTGCATGCCTCGTGGGGGGGGGGGGAAGCAGCGAGTGCAGGTGTCACCTTTCGAGTCGTGAGTGCCGGCGGCACCCCTTTGGGTCGGGGAAATGAGGCCCCTTTTGGACTGGAGATGACGACCCCAACAGCCATATCCCCCCTCCCGAAATGTGTTCTCTGGTTATGCACCTGGGCCGATCCCTTTTTATTATAATTCACCACTGCACCCGTCATGATGCACCGAGGCGATGGGTACCATTTGAATGTCTGTGCGATTTACCGTTTGCAAGTTATTGACTGTTACTTCCTTTCCTTCCTTGATAAACTTTCTCTTAATTATTTTCTTAATTGTGAAATCTGTTTACGGCAGCGCAGTTGCTATAGCAGAAGACCGACATAAACCGCGATGTTTTGTTTTACGTCGCGTGATTTTGAGTTCAGACCTCAAAGGCAGTCATGAATAGGTATGTTCAATGTTAATGTGCAACAGGGGCGGATCCAGAGGGGGGGGGGCAAATGCGTCATGCCCCCTCCCCCCCCCCCCCAAAGGTCCAGAAACTATGATCCCCCCCCCCCTCCCAAACAAAAACAAAACGGTCGGACGTACAGTTGTAAAAATTGCCTTGGGAGCAGTCAAAATCCAGCTTTCCACAATGAAAAACTTTAAAATTTCGCACCGCTTCGCGGCATGACACAAAATTCGCAATTGCTTATACAAATTTGACAAATGGAAACATGAATTTATTAAGCGTCTTGCAGTCTCTCCTTGGGGGTACCTAATAGCCCCAGGGCCCACTCCAGCCATAAAATATTAACTTTCAAGTGAGATACATTTTTAGCTAGTCTGCCCAGTTCCGAAAAAAGCGACGCGACCGCAAAGACGCGGACATCGGCACCCGGAAGCTGCCCCAGCGGTACCCAACTTGCCAGACCAAAGACCAGGCCAGGACCATCTCCCCAAGCCATCTCGCCCTAAGCTCCTCCAGATCCGCAGGGACCATTTATGTGCAGAAAAATCGTTCTGCTAGTGCTTCTTTCAAACCATTTGCACTGTTACCAGTTGTTTGTTACAGTTCTTACATACATAGTTATTGTTGCAGTTCGGTACATACATTCGGTGTATGTATACAGTTATTATTAGCATATGTACTATTGAGCGCTCACTGCCACCGGTCATCGTGATTTACTATCCGAAGAATATATATATATATATATATATATATATATATATATATATATATATATATATATATATATATATATATATATATATATATATATATATATATATATATATATTTGCTGTTGGATAGCAGAAACAAGATCGTGCGTATTTATCCAACCGATCAAAACAGGAGCAGCTTAGCAGCTTTTACGACCGGAAAGGAGCATTATCTGAGGCGAGCACGTAACAGTGCGTGCTCTTCTACCGCTGCGTGACCTGCCTCGATAGCCTGCATGGGTGCGCAGCCTCCCACATAATGCACTAACTGGTGCCCCGGTCAGTAAAAAGTTGCGACACCCGGGAACGGAAATGGCCCCTGTGTTTGCCTGAACACGGATCCGGGACAAAGCCATATATTGCGTTAACACGCGCCGGATGAATCACTATTGGCATCCGGCTGCCCGCATCCTGTTACCTTCCACGGTCATATACCTATAGAATCATTGAATAGAATATTCTGCCGGTTACCTGCCTGTTTGTGCCCAGGTTGGACCGAGTTATCACGTTTACCCGAGGTTGGATGGAGTTTATTTCGCTCAGTTCGCTTTGCTCACGCTGAAACACAGCTCTCTCGCTGTCTTGCACGCAAATCGCTTATCGCTTTACTCCCATTAAAATACACGTAACACTTTCCGCTCGCGTCTCGTCTCGCATCTCACAGTTCCGCTGCGAAATCGCGGCAAGATCTCCCGATTCGCGGGTCTCGCGGCATCATTTATCTCGCATGCGAGAGAGTTGACTTAAGGTAAACTTTTCCGCACGATTTGCGACGGCCTAGACGCGAGACGCGATTGCCTATACCAGAAGCGATTTGTCTGCGAGACACAAAATGTGCTGTGCTTCAGCCAGATACGATAGCAGCGGCCAGAGAGAGT
>JAXIVJ010010722.1:0-46125 GCA_036785665.1 Chirona hameri | reverse complement strand
GTATTCCCGAAGTATCGCCTGTTTAAAACGTTCCACCAAAAGTCTATCGAATATATTAATTGTTGAACAACGCTAAATAATGCATCTATTTTGTATGCATATCTAATTGTCACTTAGCGTCGTAACATCTGCTTTTGGAAGAGTTAAAGAGACAACCAATGAAGCGGATATAATTAGCCTATCAAGACCGCAAGCCATATATCACTCGCCATTCGATCCAACTGCTCAAAACTGAAACACTGTTCAAAATTAATTCTTACCACGAAAGAGATGTCGGAGGATTCGACCAAGTTCCAAAAATAGCACCATCCAGTATTGTCACGGAAAACACCATCCAAAAATAGCACCATCCAGTATTGTCACGGAAAGTCACGGAAAGTGTGCATCCTGCGAATATGGGGCCGGACTCCGCCCGGAGCGATCCTGGGATGCCCCCCCCCCAGCCGCCCCCCCCCCCCCCCGCCCGTGGCGACGCCCCTGGTAAGACGTGATATAATTGACCATTTTATAGAATGCTGCAGGCTGCATTGCTCTCATTGCGCTGAAGATAAGCAGCATGCAGTTACTTAAGCAGCATGCAGTTATTGTACATCCACAAGACACGTGTATCACAAAATATCTGCAGACAAAATACTGTTTTTCTCTCACATTAGCCGAACCGATGTGGCCTCCTGTGAACACAGGCACTTCACCCTTCTCTACAATCTGTTCCTCAATATTTCCTGCGACACAGATACAAACCAATGCCGCATTCAGCTTTCGCCTGGGTATATCGCACACCTCATATACCCCGGACACCCTCCAGCACTCAACGTTTCCGCTGGGACCCACGCGCGCGGATGAGGGCCGGCATACACACAGTACGCGGGGGACCGAGCCTCAGGGTCTAGTGGATGGACATTAGGTCGCCCGGACACGCCGCCGGAAAGACTCGCCGCTGGCTAAAGCCAGCCGCGCTGTGCCGGCCATCCATCTAATCGAGGGGAATGGCCGTGTGAGCCTGAGGGCGGATACTGAGAGGTGGGGGGTATGCGTGAGGACTCGGCACGGGCTGAGAAGAATCTGATTCAGGCTGATGACAAAACTCAAGCTGATGAAGACCAAGTTCAGGCTGAGGAGGATCTGACTTGGGCTGAGAAGGGTATGCCAAGGAATCGAATGCATCTATTGCTGATCTAATGAGAGAAATCACACGATTGCTACAGAGAACCTCACTCAGGCTAAGTGAGAACGACAGAGAATATGAGGAAGAACCAACGCACCAAATATGCAGATATGATGAGGGGGCCGGATAAAGCTGATCATAACAGGGAAAAGCGGGTACCATTGTTGGGGACGGAAATCCAGCAGAGTGGTTTGGATAGACAGGCACAAAGTCCGCTGAAAAAGAAGCTGGGTTTGGCCGATAGGGACTAGCTAAGACACGAGATAATCATTGCTGTATCATTTACCAAAGCTAATAGAGTAGTATATATAGTATATATATACATAGTATATGGGTAGACTGTAGTTACTAGGCTCGATAGCAAATACGCAGAAATCCGCCGAATGCAATGATGAATAACTTCCGAGTCCATCGAACCACTTCTCACGCCGCCATCCCACGTGACCTCAAGGGCGTCTGGCTTTGAACCCCCGCCAAAACCAACACCAGTGCATCGTCGCCATGGCTCGTCTCGCTCCGCAGACCACCACCCACCAGTCACCGGCCCGCCACGGACCTCCCTACCCTCAGAGCCCACCAGCCACCGGCCCGCCACGGACCTCCCTACCCTCAGAACCCACCAGCCACCGGCCCGCCACGGACCTCCCTACCCTCAGAGCCCACCAGCCACCGGCCCGCCACGGACCTCCCTACCCTCAGAGCCCACCAGCCACCGGCCCGCCACGGGCCTCCCTACCCTCAGAACCCACCAGCCACCGGCCCGCCACGGACCTCCCTACCCTCAGAGCCCACCAGCCACCGGCCCGCCACGGGCCTCCCTACCCTCAGAACCCACCAGCCACCGGCCCGCCACGGACCTCCCTACCTTCAGAACCCACCAGCCACCGGCCCGCCACGGACCTCCCTACCCTCAGAGCCCACCAGCCACCGCCCCGCCACGGACCTCCCTACCCTCAGAGCCCACCAGCCACCGGCCCGCCACGGGCCTCCCTACCCTCAGAACCCACCAGCCACCGGCCCGCCACGGACCTCCCTACCCTCAGAGCCCACCAGCCACCGGCCCGCCACGGGCCTCCCTACCCTCAGAACCCACCAGCCACCGGCCCGCCACGGACCTCCCTACCTTCAGAACCCACCAGCCACCGGCCCGCCACGGACCTCCCTACCCTCAGAGCCCACCAGCCACCGGCCCGCCACGGTCCTCCCTACCCTCATAACCCACCACCCACCGGCCCTCCACGGACCTCCCTACCCTCAGAGCCCACCAGCCACCGGCCCGCCACAGGCCTCCCTACCCTCAGAACCCACCGGCCACCGGCCCGCCACGGACCTCCATACCCTCAGAGCCCACCCACCAGCCACCGGCCCGCCACGGGCCTCCCTACCCTCAGAACACACCGGCCACCGGCCCGCCACGGACCTCCCTACCCTCAGAACCCACCAGCTACCGGCCCGCCACGGACCTCCCTACCCTCAGAGCCCACCAGCCACCGGCCCGCCACGGACCTCCCTACCCTCAGAGCCCACCAGGCGCGTTTTCCGATGCGGATGACAGAGCCGCCACGTCGGCAGATTAAGCCGTGAAGTGGTCGCCGTTCGCGGCCACGTGGCAGTCGCCTGTCTGAGACGGCCTGAGACTGCCTGACACGACCTGATACGGCCTGAGACGGCCTGAGACGGCCTGAGACGGTCTGAGACGGCCTGAGACGGCCTGAGACGGCCTGAGACGGCCTGAGACGGCCTGAGACGGCCTGAGACGGCCTGAGACGGCCTGAGACGGCCTGAGACGGTCTGAGACGGTCTGAGGACGGCCGCCGCGCGGCTCGCCACGTGCGGCGGTGGTGCTGCCGCGAGCCAGACCGCCCAGTAGCGGCGGCCACTGAGCCGGGCGGGAGGCTGCCGGCGGCGGACGCGCGGCTTGGCCGGCTGCCCAGTGCTGCTGGCACGGCGTCACCGGAGGCTGCCTGCGCCGCGAGCCACCGCATGCTCGGTCATGCCCCCACACCAGGTACCGACAGGCCCGGCCGACTGCCGTCAGCGCGAGACAGAGCCGATCCATCAACATTCAGCAGTGGCCGGTCAAGTGAACTGGCCTGGCGGCAGTACCTAGTAGGATTGTATTGTGAACTATTACTTGTTATATCATGCAGTTTATCATTGAACACTTCAATACCTTCGATCTAGGTGCATATTTGATCTATATACAAATGTGGAAAATGTGGACCATATTATACTGGGAATGATCGAGAGCTTGCGAGATCAACGTGGAGATACTAACCGACCACTGGGCCACGCTGGGACGCTGGTACAGCATGAACAATAACCTGTTTCCGTATAGCTCAACCCACAAAACTAACCACAATAACAGCATCTACGCTGTCGAAATGAACTCATTTCGTTCGGTGCAAGTATCGTAACCACTAACCATCCATTGCATTGTTTCACTGCGCGTTTCACACACTGCGCCGCATCGCATATCGGTCATGCGGTACAGCCTAACAGCGCAGGTATTGTGCCGGCACGAAAACAGGCTGCGCGACACTGGCCATTGTTCTGCTCCGGAGCTGAGTGCCCAGCACTTCCGCGTGGAAACGCTGCTTTGCCCTACAAAGAAGAGTTCTACCCTTCTACGAAAAGTAAACATTTTCTCTTACCCTTCTACATTGGTTTTACCCTTATACGTGGGATGCCAGACAGGTGGCTGGCCGGGCCATGCCATGCATCGCGCAGTAACCGGACCACGCCGACTGACGAACGGCTGTTTATCCCACTGGAGTAAACTGTTTGTAAAGCCGAGCGCGGACTGGCTGCACCGTTTCGTGCCAATTGCACTGCGGGTGTCGCGTGACCCAGAGGTGCAGAATCATGACAATTGGCCAAAGTGCAAGGGTGAATGGTTTGGCTATACAATAGGATTGTATGGTGGATTCTGGAAGCTTTATAGAAATAAGAAATAGTACCTGCTTAGTAAGATTCGGTGATAAAGTAGTAGAGATGTTTTGCAATAACGTTAATCTTAAGTTGTTTCTAATAGCCAATGGACTATTGACAACATTTTCCTGAATTGTATTAAGTCTCATCAAAACTTTTTACATATTTTATTTAGCATTAAATAAAGCTCTTGGCCAATTTTCTCCTTTTTCTTGCTGTCACAAGAGGGAAATCAAGCTGGTGTTCTTTTATATGGCCCAACCTCACAAATACCTAATCAGAAAAAAAATCAACAGTGCTCAAATTCTGAAACAAGATATACACAGTTTCTCCCAAATTTGGATTGCATAATGCCACACTTTGTAGTATTTAATGTGCCATGTGTTGTGCCTTGGGTATGTGTGTATGGCCGCCATGATAAAGTCTGCACCTCTGGCGACGTCCCGCCTCAGTTAGCTGTTTAGAGGTGGGTGGCGGCTGGCCAGCCTCCGGCCCACCCGGCAGCCGCGCGCCGGCGGCGGGCCATCTCGGTTGCCAGTTGACGGCGCCCTGATTCGTGGCGCGACAGCAAACAGAGAGACGACAGCCGTTCATCACCAGTTTCGACGGCCGGGTCGCCGACTCGGAACCGAACGTGACTCTTTTGAAAGAGGCCGCCGTCTGGCAGACAGAGTATCCAATATTGTCTGGCAGTGTCGCCAGGAAGATCAAGTTTACGTCAGATTTCGTGACGGTGAGATTTCTCAAAACCTCGCGAGCACTTTTGTGATCATGGCATCTGAGACATCATTTGCGATTTGTGTACGAGTATTTGCATGTTTTGCTGGTGGATATCAAACAACCACGTGGCGCGCAAGGGCGCCGCCATCTTCCGAAAGTTGGGGGGACGGAGGCATTCTGAAGTCGATTCTTTCCATGCAACGCCCATAGGCGTAATGTTAAAAACCGAAAATGTTTGGGGGGGGGGGGGGGGGGGGACACGTCCCCCGCCCCCTCTGTGGCGGAGCCCCTGGTGGCGCGCACACCAGGCAGGTAGCCATTTTTTTTTATCGGGGGGGGGGCACGTTAGTGGTAGAATAAAATTTCGCTCCTAAGCCAAATGTTGTTGACCGGGGGAGGAGGGGGGGGGGGGGGGGGGGGAAGGGGGGGGGGGGGGTAAGTAGGGTCGGGTCGTCAGCAAATCGCATTTTATCTAGTGTAAATTTGGTTTGCGCAGGGGGGGGGGGGGCAGGGTTTCCATGCCCCCTCCCCCTCCCCCTTGGCTACGTCCCTGGCGCGCACACATGACTGCATACGAGTACATACGTAGGCCTCGCGTCTGAGCTGATCAGGGCCAACTTCTCACAGGCCCATTACGAGTTAGCGCAGCGTTTATACATCAGTTGTGCGCCCGGGCCGGTCTCGGCAGACCGTACACAGCCGGTGTATAGCAGCACGGCTGCCAGCGAGTAATTGAGCGCACTTGCGTTCCACCCGGGCGCTGACCCAGAAAGTGAGACTCCAAACATGTATATGCCGGGGCGGCGCCAGACTGGTTATTTATTCGACTCTAATTGAATCGATTGGAATCGTTGAATAAAAATCCCTTGAATCAAAGAAGAAACGATTTACCACCGGATTTTGTATTCATGAGTCATGATTGAATCAAAACTCGCATAGAAACAAGGCTGATTGAATCAAAAAGACTGTGCAGTGCTACTTCAATGGTGCGTGAAACGTGATTTTATATATAAAAAATGATTCTTTGAATCGGAAAGAATCATTTCTTAACATGGTTATCCATGAATCAAACGGTGACTGAATCATTCATATTCCAAAATGAATCGTGAATGAATCCTTCCAAAAAGGTGAATTAATAACCAGTCTGCGGGGCGCAGATAGCAATAGATGATACTCGTGCCGCTGTGGCCGGGATGCTGCACCTCCCAAGGTGCCGACTGGCCAAAACTCAGCGAGAGTTTGCGTTCAGGGCGGCATCATCCTGGAACGCCCGGTCAGCTGTGCCGAGAGCCGTCACTGCATAGTCGCATCAGTATAGTGTCGCTGCATAGTCCCAGAGTAGCCGTGATGGTTTTAGTCGTACCTGTCGTATCGGTATTAATAGGGAATGTTTTAGCAGCACGCGTGTTTTATTTTCTTCTGTCATTTTACTGCCACGCATTTTATGGCATTATGATTATGTAACTGTTGACTGAATTCGTAATAACCACTGCTTGGATGAATTATAATGAATTAATATGAATATGAATATGAATATGAATATGAATATGAATATGAATATGAATATGAATATGAATATGATTATGATTATCGCCAGGTCCCACATGTCAGAAGGGCCGCTGCGAAGGGGCCCTTCTGAAGCTGTTGTAAAGTGTCAAGTAACTTTGAAAATTAGGAGCCACCGAGAGTTAATTTTTTTTTAGCTTCGCACTGTAAGCACAGTAACGTAGTAAAAACGGGTTCATATATCCCATAAGAATCCTTACATCCTATGCCAAAGCTTCTGTGACTGCCACCGGTGCATGCACTGACAAAAGTTTAAAGTGATATCGCTCACAAGTGGCCGACCAGAAGTGTGTTCACTTCTTGACGAATACTATTACATGTAAAGTCAAGCAGTATTCCATTTCCTTCATAGCAAGGTATGGGCCTTGAAAGCATTAAGCCATTTCGCGGGGTTGAATAGCTTGTTGATTACGGCCAGCAAACATGTCTATGAACTGGGTCTCAGGACTTCAGTAGTGCACAAGCTTCATGACTCGTCATCGTGATCCAACTTAAAAAACGCAGGATATTTCAGTGAATACATAATGAATATAAAATAACAACGCACATTTCAAACAAACTATGCGCATACAACGAGTTAAAGGGATTATACGGGTGTCCGTCCTGAAAGGAAATGCATTTTTTGCACTGGTATGAGTTTTAAACACGTTTAAAACATATACCATGTACCTCAATGCTCATTTAGTCCATTATTTCAGCAATTATCAGCGTTAAGACTTTGGCGTTTTTCAAGACTTGTATCAGATAATGAGTACTTGATCGGCATTACTGTCCTTCACTTTCTTATCTTAGAATCTGCATCAAATTCGATGGTGCAGTAATCTGCGCGGCTGAGACAAAATAGCGATTACGAACTCAGAAGCAAGCTGCTACAAGAGGGTTTATTTACAGTTTACTATAGCACGTTCACCTTAAAAAAGGTCACGTGACCGTGAAGAGAAAAATCCAAGATGGAGGCCAATTCCGCCCCAGGGCACTTCTCTCGAACGGCCACCCCCATATCAATATAAATGAATTGAATTACGCGTACCTTTACATGACAGTAAGCCTGAAATTGTGAAATTGTGTGAAATTTATATGTAAACATATCGCCTTGATGTAACCCACCTTGGCATACGTGACAATTCTTGCGCTCTTTGCCATTTAGATGACGATTGTAGAAGGAGTTACTAAATTAAAGACTCTCTAAACCGGGCAAGTAATGCCATGCGTTTTTTCGTTTTTCATCAATTTTAGAGCCTCGAATTATCTGCAAGTCCTACACTGGATTACAAAAAGATTATTCAATTCAATGCTTACGCAACTCTTTGTTACTACGTACTGTTCGTTCGGGTTTTGTGTTTTTTGTGTTTTTTTTCCTTGCGGCGTTTAGCGTTCAGAATTTGGTGGTGGCGTATTAATTTTTTGGCATGAAAAGTCATGAAAAATATATAATTTTATTGCAAAAACTAGGTAACTGCTGCTGTCGTTGGAAAAACAAGTTTATTTTATCATATAATGCTTATTGTAACCGGAAATTTGCCATAAGTGAGGTGTTTTCATTCACATAAAAGAGATGACTGGCACTGCCTCAGCCAGTACTGCAGAAAGTACGCGGTGGCATCACCGCGCACTATGAAATGTCCTTACGTGCAGAAGAGGTAATTTCCATAAAAATATGACTACCGTGTGACTTCTACCACCTTTATAAGTAAGTTTTACTATGTAACTCAATTATTCTGAGAAAAACGTACAATCCCTTTAAGCGACGACATACTCTTTCCTGTTTTTACAAATATAAACAAACGTTTTTTCTTCAATTTCCAGAAATTGATGCTAAACTGCCAACATTTATAAATCTGAACCAGTGTCATAATCGCAACCCATGCGTCAAAAACATGTTTTCCCATTTGACAGCGGACGCCGAGCGCCATCATCCAGTCAACATTACTCTAAAGCTTGGCAAAACAAGCCATAGCACTGATACTGTTTTCCATTTTCTTCCTACGCCCGTGACCGAATCCTACCAGTAAAAAGAGACCAGGCGCGCATCGGCTTTACGGAGCTGGCGGGGAACCGTCTCCGGGTGACACGTGGAAGACGTGTGACGCGTGGGTCGGTAGTGGGATGGTGCGTGGTGCGTGGGTCGGTGGTGGGATGGTGTGTGGTGTGACGCGTGGGTCGGTGGTGGGATGGTGCGTGGTGCGTGGGTCGGTGGTGGGATGGTGTGTGGTGTGACGCGTGGGTCGGTGGTGGGATGGTGCGTGGTGCGTGGGTCGGTGGTGGGATGGTGTGTGGTGTGACGCGTGGGTCGGTGGTGGGATGGTGCGTGGTGCGTGGGTCGGTGGTGGGATGGTGTGTGGTGTGACGCGTGGGTCGGTGGTGGGATGATGCGTGGTGCGTGGGTCGGTGGTGGGATGGTGCGTGGTGCGTGGGTCGGTGGTGGGATGGTGTGTGGTGTGACGCGTGGGTCGGTGGTGGGATGGTGCGTGGGTCGGTGGTGGGATGGTGTGTGGTGCGTGGGTCGGTGGTGGGATGGTGTGTGGTGTGACGCATGGGTCGGTGGTGGGATGGTGCGTGGGTCGGTGGTGGGATGGTGCGTGGTGCGTGGGTCGGTGGTGGGATGGTGTGTGGTGTGACGCGTGGGTCGGTGGTGGGATGGTGCGTGGTGCGTGGGTCGGTGGTGGGATGGTGTGTGGTGTGACGCATGGGTCGGTGGTGGGATGGTGCGTGGGTCGGTGGTGGGATGGTGTGTGGTGTGACGCATGGGTCGGTGGTGGGATGGTGCGTGGGTCGGTGGTGGGATGGTGCGTGGTGCGTGGGTCGGTGGTGGGATGGTGTGTGGTGTGACGCGTGGGTCGGTGGTGGGATGGTGCGTGGTGCGTGGGTCGGTGGTGGGATGGTGTGTGGTGTGACGCATGGGTCGGTGGTGGGATGGTGCGTGGGTCGGTGGTGGGATGGTGCGTGGTGCGTGGGTCGGTGGTGGGATGGTGTGACGCGTGGGTCGGTGGTGGGATGGTGCGTGGGTCGGTGGTGGGATGGTGCGTGGTGCGTGGGTCGGTGGTGGGATGGTGCGTGGTGCGTGGGTCGGTGGTGGGATGGTGTGACGCGTGGATCGGTGGTGGGATGGTGCGTGGTGCGTGGGTCGGTGGTGGGATGGTGTGTGGTGTGACGCGTGGGTCGGTGGTGGGATGGTGTGTGGTGCGTGGGTCGGTGGTGGGATGGTGTATGGTGTGACGCAAGGGTCGGTGGTGGGATGGTGCGTGGTGCGTGGGTCGGTGGTGGGATGGTGTATGGTGTGACGCAAGGGTCGGTGGTGGGATGGTGCGTGGTGCGTGGGTCGGTGGTGGGATGGTGCGTGGTGCGTGGGTCGGTGGTGGGATGGTGTGACGCGTGGGTCGGTGGTGGGATGGTGCGTGGTGCGTGGGTCGGTGGTGGGATGGTGTATGGTGTGACGCAAGGGTCGGTGGTGGGATGGTGCGTGGTGCGTGGGTCGGTGGTGGGATGGTGTGTGGTGCGTGGGTCGGTGGTGGGATGGTGTGTGGTGTGACGCGTGGGTCGGTGGTGGGATGGTTTGTGGTTTGACGCGTGGGTCGGTGGTGGGATGGTGTGTGGTGTGACGCATGGGTCGGTGGTGGGATGGTGTGTGGGTCGGTGGTGGGATGGTGTGTGATGCGTAGATCGGTGGTGGGATGGTGTGTGGTGCGTGGATCGGTGGTGGGATGGTGCGTGATGCGTGGATCGGTGGTGGGATGGTGCGTGGTGCGTGGGTCGGTGGTGGGATGGTGTGTGGTGCGTGGGTCGGTGGTGGGATGGTGTGTGGTGCGTGGATCGGTGGTGGGATGGTGCGTGGTGCGTGGGCCGGTGGTGGGATGGTGCGTGGTGCGTGGGTCGGTGGTGGGATGGTGTATGGTGTGACGCAAGGGTCGGTGGTGGGATGGTGCGTGGTGCGTGGGTCGGTGGTGGGATGGTGTGTGGTGCGTGGGTCGGTGGTGGGATGGTGCGTGGTGCGTGGGTCGGTGGTGGGATGGTGTGTGACGCGTGGGTCGGTGGTGGGATGGTGCGTGGTGCGTGGGTCGGTGGTGGGATGGTGTATGGTGTGACGCGTGGGTCGGTGGTGGGATGGTGTGTGACGCATGGGTCGGTGGTAGGATGGTGCGTGGTGCGTGGGTCGGTGGTGGGATGGTGTATGGTGTGACGCGTGGGTCGGTGGTGGGATGGTGCGTGGTGCGTGGGTCGGTGGTGGGATGGTGCGTGGTGCGTGGGTCGGTGGTGGGATGGTGCGTGGTGCGTGGGTCGGTGGTGGGATGGTGTGTGACGCGTGGGTCGGTGGTGGGATGGTGTGTGGTGCGTGGGTCGGTGGTGGGATGGTGTGTGGTGTGGTGCGTGGGTCGGTGGTGGGATGGTGTGTGGTGTGTGGGTCGGTGGTGGGATGGTGCGTGGTGCGTGGGTCGGTGGTGGGATGGTGTATGGTGTGACGCGTGGGTCGGTGGTGGGATGGTGCGTGGTGCGTGGGTCGGTGGTGGGATGGTGCGTGGTGCGTGGGTCGGTGGTGGGATGGTGTGTGGTGCGTGGGTCGGTGGTGGGATGGTGTGTGACGCGTGGGTCGGTGGTGGGATGGTGCGTGGTGCGTGGGTCGTTGGTGGGATGGTGCGTGGTGCGTGGTGCGTGGGTCGGTGGTGGGATGGTGTATGGTGTGACGCGTGGGTCGGTGGTGGGATGGTGTGTGGTGCGTGGGTCGGTGGTGGGATGGTGTGTGGTGTGACGCGTGGGTCGGTGGTGGGATGGTGCGTGGTGCGTGGGTCGGTGGTTAGATGGTGCATGGTGTAACGCGTGGGTCGGTGGTGGGATGGTGTGTGGTGCGTGGGTCGGTGGTGGGATGGTGTGTGGTGTGACGCGTGGGTCGGTGGTGGGATGATGCGTGGTGCGTGGGTCGGTGGTGGGATGGTGTGTGACGCGTGGGTCGGTGGTGGGATGGTGTGTGGTGTGTGACGCGTGGGTCGGTGGTGGGATGGTGTGTGGTGCGTGAGTCGGTGGTGGGATGGTGCGTGGTGCGTGGGTCGGTGGTGGGATGGTGCGTGGGTCGGTGGTGGGATGGTGCGTGGTGCGTGGGTCGGTGGTGGGATGGTGTGTGGTGCGTGGGCCGACGGCAGTCGAACTACCCCGCGTGTATGAAAAGAACACATGTCGACAGCGATTGGATGGCCGGACAGCGGCGCCGCACAGGCGGAACGTTCAGGTGCGCCATACATGTGGGCCATAAACAGCGATCGAGTGTTAGGCCAAGTGTGGTGGCTTTGTATTGGACCCCCTGGACCCCCCCCCCCCTCCCGTTTTTAACATCCGGGGGCCCAGGGGGTCGGGACCGCCCCCACCCCAGGATCTCCAGCCCTGCTAACCACACACCAAATTTGAACACAATCGGCTCACCAGTTGCCCCCACCCACTCCAAATTGTGTGGCGACGTTCCTGATCTAACAACCCCCGATCCCCCCCCCCCCCTCCACTCTGGTCACACCGCGCCAAGTTAGGCGCGGTGTGACCAGACCATGGTGAGAGTATCAGTGCTGACTGGGACATAACAGTGCTGCGTTCTTGCTGAAGCTCAAAAACACATATCCAGGCCAGACCGCAGAGTCCTCTGGATTGCGCTGCACTATATACTTAATTTGGAAGCGTTTAGTAGGAAAGTTTAGCTGGGATGTGTGTTTTTATGATTTAACTCTTTCCATCCAACAACCCAGTTCTTTTTAACAGCAACATTTATAGTTTAAAGCTTCGAGAGTCACAAAGATTCGACTAAATTCCTCCCACTCACGGGACGATGCCGTTGTCGCAGATCGCATTTCTCAGAGTCAGGATAAACAGTCCTCACAGGTTGTTGCACTGATTGTTGTTGTTGTTGTTGTTGTTGTTGTTGTTGTTGTCTACTCCAGCGGCGCCGTTATTACGCCTCGAAAACGAAATCGGACGTTTAGCTTACCAAGCGAGCCACGGGGAGAACTGCGATTGGTTTATGAAAACGCAATGTCCTGACCAGGCTGTCGGAGCTCTGCAGGGCCTATTTTAACATGTTAACTGGGGGGCAAATGCCCCCCCCCCCCCTCAGTGGGCCGTTTTGACCCCCCCCCCCCTCCAGTCAAGGAATGTTGCCCACCCTGATTTCAGTATTTCCATGTCATTTTTCGCTTGATAGGTATTCAATTAATATAAAATATGCTTACCTGGTGATAAATGTATACAAATACAATGCAAATATCATGATAGTCCTAAGTTTTAGTATTTCCCAGCCAAAACAAGTATCTTTAAATTATTTCCGGAATGTCTTGAATTTCAATATCCTTTAAACAATTGCTCATTAGCGGCAGAGTGGGGGAGATCGGGGGTTGTTAGATCAGGAACGTCGCCACACAATTTGGAGTGGGTGGGGGCAACTGGTGAGCCGATTGTGTTTAAATTTGGTGTGTGGTTAGCAGGGCTGGAGATCCTGGGGGGGGGGGGGGGGGGGGTCGGGGGACCGGTCCCGACCCCTGGGTCCCCGGATGTTAAAAACGGGAGGGGTCCAGGGGGTCCAATACAAAAATTACAACTGGATAGGGGCCCTCTTGAGAAGAAGAAAGCGGACGGTCATAGGGCAGAATGGGCCCTACACATGCCAAAATGGGAGCTTATAAACCGAGTTAGCCGTCTTCAAGTCGGCATGGGTGATCCATGCCGACTTAAAAACGACCTGATGGGGCTCTCGGTCGGCCAGAGGCCCTCGGTCGTCCTGAGATGGCCCTTGGCCGGCCTGAGAGGGCCCAGAGTCGGCCTGGGGCTCACAGTCGTCTTCAGGGGCCATAGTCGGCCTGAATGGAGCCCTTGGTCGGCGTGATATGGCTTTCGGCCTGCCTAAGGGGCCCACAGTCAGCCTGATAGTTCCCGAAGCCGGCCTGGGGGCTCACAGTCGGCCTGAGGGGCCTTTGGTCGGACTGATATGGCCCTCGATCGGTCTGAGGGGGCCTTTGGTTGGCTTGAAGGTGCCCTCAGTTGGCTTACGTTGGTATCGTTCCGCCTGAGGGGCCCTCGGTCGACCTTAGATGTCCCTCCTCCGGCCTGAGGGGGCCCTCAGTCAGTGAGAGGGGGTCCATAGTCAGCCTGAGAAGCCCTCGGTCGGCATGAGATGGCCCTCAGTCGGCTTGATGCCTGATGGGCCCTCAAGTCGGCTTGAGGGACCCTCGGTTAGCCAGGAGAGCCCAAGACCTCAGTCGGTCTAAGGAGGCCCTCAGTCTTTCTGGGAGGCCCTCAGTCAGCTTGAAAGGGTCCTCGGTGGGCCTGCGGGACCCTCGGGCTTCCTGAGATAGCTCTCGGCCGGCCTGAGGGGCCCTCGTTCGACCTGAGAGGCTTTCGATCGGTCTGAGGGGCCCTCGCTCGGCCTGAGATGTCCCTCGGTCGGCTTGATGGGGCACTTGGTCAGCTTGTGACCCTTGGTTGGCCTGAGTGGGCCCGGTCAGCCTGAGGGGTTCTCGGTCAACTTGAGAACCTTTGTTTGGCCCGAGGGACCTACGTCGGCTTGACGGAACTCTTGATTGGCTTGGCAGGGCCCTCGGTCGGCCTGAGAGTCCTCGGTCGACTTTAGGGTCTCTCGGTCGGCTTGAGGGGGCCCTTGGTCGGCCTGAAGGAGAACTGTCGGCCTGAGGGTCTAAGGACCCGAGCGTATTTCGGCCTGAGGGTCCCTGGTCTGGTCTGAAACGTATTTTTAAGACTTTATCGTGCCTAATGCCTGGCTGAGATGGCCCTATGCCAGTCTGAGTGGGCCCTCTCAATCTGAATGGGCTCTATGTCGGCCTGGGAGGGCCTTAATTCGGTAAAACAGGACCCTCAGCGTCTTTGAGAGGACCATCAGTCGACCTGACAGAGCTCGTCGCCGGTATGAGGGGCCTTGTTCTACTGTTGTCCTCCAAGGTCTTCTACATACTGTTGGGAAAAAGGAGCAAATTGCCATCCCCAAACGAAAAATAAAATCGGTATGCAAATGTATGTTTTTGCCCCTCCCAAAAATCACGACTTGAAAATCTATTTACTTTCTCCCGCTCAACAACTCTTCCCTGCCCCCCCCCCCCGCTCAACAACAATAGTTTCGCCACTACCCCGGGGGCGCCTTGTATTGCGGGGGCCCTGTCGCTGGTGGGACCCCTCCAGACTGGACCTCCCCAGACTCAAAAAGAGATCTCCAGCCCTGGTGGTTAGGGATCTCTCAGCCGCCACTTTCCCACAAGCCAGGGGTGGGGTGCTTCTGCACGTGCGCACGTGTGCACCAAGTATTTGTATCTCAGAAACTACTTCCCTGATCGAGTTGAAATTCACCATACATTTCCTTTGCGTTCGCTCGTTCAGCGCCAACTACGGCGCCTTACTGGTTCAGTAAAAAGTTAAGGAAGAAAAATAACGAATGACCTCAGGGTGAATAGATTTTACCTCGTGGAGGTCACAGGATATAAATACCACATGGATCTTTGCAGGCGCGTTGCCACGATCTTTTGAGTGGGTGGCCGGACCCATAAGTTCATATTTTCTAGTCAACAATCAACAATATGGTACGCACTAGTGAGGTCATTTTCAGAAAATTCCTGAAACTTCACCAAACCAATACCAATTTCATTGTAACTATGCTGACCGAAAACCAAACCTATTTTTCCCAACCCGAAAATGACCGATTTTTGACCGACTTTTAATATTGGTGTAAGAGTTACTTTACGCATACGCAAACGTTACTTTGCATATGCAAGTTCATTTTTTTAGGGAAAGAAATACCTCAATAATACTTAATAGTATTGATGATCAGAATCCAAATGAATTGCCTTACATTCTTATTTCCCAGCTGGATACCTGCAGAACATGCCGAACTTCCTGTTAAAAGTGGCCGGTCTGATGCATGGTTAAAACAAAATGTTGGTTACCGAATGACATCACTAGTACGCACGCATTCATAAGAGCCGACTCTATTTCCCTTCCTTCATTTTCATTCAACTATTTTAATGAGGATCACCAGAACTCTTATTTCATGACTTTTTCCTTCTTCCAGATATTAATAATTTGACACATTAAGTTTTATCTACGCTACGCTGCAGCCTGAAACCAACTCCGTTCCATCGCCTTAGCGCTTACCATGAATGCGTCAGGAATCCCAAAAGTCAAAGTTCGCTGGTGGAATTTTAATGTTCTTATGAAAGAGCATGTCTCAGTGATGGTGACTTCATGGACAAAATCGTTGAGAAAGCTCTGTGGAAGGAACAGGACCCAGTTGATTGTTGCGATGTCGGATGCGGTCGCTAAAGCCGCGGAAGAATGCGCCTGGCGCGGTTATTTCACTCTTACCGCCTCGGATAGACTTCTTAGCCCGTTCGCCGGCACTGATATTTTTCCGGTTCTTGACAAATTTCTAACTATGCACAGTACCCCGCAAACCAAAACATATCCTCAGATATAATAAGCATGCTGTTCACCCTTGACATGAATGCACTTCAGGTTGTCAAAGATGTTCCTGTTACATACAAAAATTACACCTATATGGACACAATATATCAGCAAAATTCTGGTCTGACGCAGGGTTCTGTCAGATGCCATTGGCGTACCGAGTATACGGCCATTCAGGGCATGACCTAGTCCTTTGGACCCGAGGCGCCCATGCAAAGCTGGCGCCCCTCCGATCAATGACGGCGCCCCTCCGGCCATTGACGGCGCCCCTCCGGCCAGTGAGGACGCTCTCCCGGCAAGTGACGGCGTTTTTGCGGCCAGTGACGGCGCCCCTGGCCAGTGAGAGTGCCCCGGCCAGTGACGGCGCCCCCGGCCAGTGAGGACGCTCCCTGCTATAGACGGCGCCTCTCCGGCACGTGACAGCACCCCTCCGGCCAGCGACGGCGCCCCTCCGACCAGTGACGGCGCCCTTCCGGCCAGTGAAGGCGCCTCTCCGGCCAGTAAAGGCGCCCCTCCGACCATTGACGGCGCCCCTCCGGACAGTGACGGCGCCTCTCCCGCCAGTGACCACGCCCCTCCGGCGAGTGACGGCCGACGCCCCTCTGGCGAGTGACGGCGCCCCTCCCGCTAGTGACGGCACCCCCTCCAGCCAGTGACGGCGCCCCTCCGTCCGTCCGTAGGCGCCCCCCCCCCCCTGCAAATTTTCGCCAATATTGGTGGCGCCCCTGTCGATCGGGTGGCGCCCCTCAAGGCTGTATCAAGGATGTATCCAATTTGTGTCTTCCCAAAAAATCTGCCCCGCATCGTTTTGAGCGATGACAAAAATATTTTGCAAATCATGTAGATTCTTGTAGATTCTTGTGATGACTGTGTTCCAACTGGATCAGTATGTTGTCTGACTTGACATTTTGAGAACTCAACTTTGATTCACTGATTGGTGCGTTGAACTCCTGATAATGCGTGTTGCGAAATATCGTGTGGTCATTTCACACCAAAAAAAAAACATTATCCCCTGGAGAGCTATCCCCTGTCATGTTTATCGATTAAACTAAATGCAAACTTCAAGAGAATATGACGGCCATAGATTTAAAATACATATCATCGAGACAAGATAAGAGCAAGTTATCGATGTAGCTTTAAAACAGTGCGCATATAAATGAGCTCACTGCATGCAAACGGTTTAAGCTGGAGCGACATCGCAAAAAAGAACAGAGCCTATCCAATTAGATGGTGTTTAAATTAGGAGTCGCGTTCGGGCAGTCTCCGGCATTGGCGCGTATTTCCCAGCAATACAACCTGGATTGGATCGAGCACCTCCTCATTATAGCGGTCATCCAATTCGATGCACAAGTGCTAAAATCATGTCATTGTATGACACTTTGTTTGCAGAATATATGATTTGCATCCCTTCCTTCGACCAGCACCTGCTCTGTACTGCCACCCCTCCACTCAGGCAAAATAAGGAACCTTCAACAGCATCACACCAGCGACCTGGCCACTAGGCCGGGTCATTCGATAGGTTTTTGCGAGCATGCACAGATTAATAGTGAAATTATTATGCGCTATATCATTACAAACTTACATGATTTTTTAAAATTTTAAAATGAAATTTGGAGGTGCCAACCGGACTCTTTTTGGGGACACTTTTGCGATTTTTTCGTCAATATCGTACATTTGGGCATTAATGATTTTTTTACAATTTTTTGAAAATATCATTTTCGACTTCTTCGTATTCTGTTTGACAACCGTAGTGATTGTCATGGAGTTTTCATGAACAGTAAAGCTGTTTCTCTGCATTTCCTGTAAGGATTTTATGGCACCCGCTCACAGCGCCATCTATTGAGCGGACCTGCAATTTATGCACTAGGTGCAGTTTCCCGGCTGCGGAGGTCTGCATAGGAGCTCCACAAGCACTGAAATCAGTGGCGGCGGGTAAGTGGGGCGGGGCAGGGGGAAACTGCCCCCCCCCCCAACTCAAGAAGTGGGGGAACATGATTTCCCCCATAAATTGGTAAATTTGTAAATTTGTTGATAATTTTGCAAGAAGTTGGTTCGATTTTTTTCCTTTTTGACCGACAAATTGACACCGAGTGCCCCGAAGTGCCCCCAGCCAGCCTGAGGGGCCCTCTAAGGGCGACAGAAGGTCCTCAGTCGGCCTAAGGGGGCTCTCAGAATGCTTGAAACTTCAACATGGGCTGTTCGACGTTTATCTTGGGACCATTTAGAGGCCCTTCAAGATATAGTGACCTAAATCCGAGGAGATACCATTTCGGGCCATTTTTTGGGGGGAGGGCTTTGGCCGAGGGGGTCCCTCTGGGTTGTTTGTTCCCTACCCATCCCAAAATACCTTTCGCCGCCACTGTCTGAAATGGAACACCAGCAGATTAACTCCATGGAAAATGGATTTAAAGTGGGTGGGGAGGAGTGTGTGCCAAACAAATTTGACTGCATGACCTTGATCCACCCCTCGAGACAGGACAGGTACTTGTCCGATCTCCAGAAGTGAAGCCAGGTGCCTGTCCTGTTTCCAGACGTGAGTCCCGGTGCCTGTCCTGTCCACAGACGTGAGGCCCGATACCTGTCCTATATCCAGATGTGGGTCCGGTCCTCCCCTGCCTCTAGTCGTGAGACCCGGTATCTGTCCTGCCTCCAGACGTGAGGTCCGGTACCTGCCCTGCCTCCGGGCCCGGTGCCTGTCCTGTCTCCAGACGTGAGGCCCCGTACCTGTCCTGTCTCCAGACGTGAGGTCTGGTACCTGCCCCGCCTACGGGCCCGGTGCCTCTCCTGTCTCCAGACGTGAGGCCCGGTACCTGTCCTGTCTCCAGACGTTAGGCCCGGTACCTGTGCTGTCTCCAGACGTGAGGCCCGGTAACTGTTCTGTCTCCAGACGTGAGGTCCGGTGTCTGTCATGTCTCCAGACGTGAGGCCCGGTGCCTGCCCTGTCTCCAGACGTGAGGCCCGGTACTTGTCTTGTCTCCAGACGTTAGGCCCGATACCTGTCTTGTCTCCAGACATGAGGTCCGGTGCCTGTCCTATCTCCAGACGAGAGGTCCGGTACCTGCCCTGCCTCCAGGCCCGGTAGCTGTCCTGTTTCCAAACGTGAGGCCCGGTACCTGCCCTGCTTCCAGGCCCGGTAGCTCTCCTGTCTTCAGACGTGAAGCCCGGTACCTGTCCTGTATCTAGACGTGAGGCCTTTCCTTTCTCCAGACGTGAGGCCTTCCCTGTCTCTAGACGCGAGGCCCGGCATCTGTCCTGTCTCCAGACGTAAAGCCCAGTACCTGTCCTGCCTCCAGACGTGAGGTCCGGTACCTGCCCTGTCTCCAGGCCTGGTAGCTGTCCTGTCTTCAGACGTGAGGCCCGGTACCTGTCCTGTCTCCAGACGTGAGGCCCGGTACCTGTCCTGTCTCCAGACGTAAGGGCCGGTACCTGTTCTGTCTTTTGACGTGAGGCCCGGTACCTGTTCTATCTCCAGACGTGAGGCCCGGTACCTGTCCTGTCTTCAGACGTGAGGGTCGGTACCTGGCCTGCCTCCAGAAGTGAGGTCCGGTACCTGTCCTATCTCCCGGCTCGGCACCTGTCCTGTCTCCAGATTCAGTTCCCACTGAACAAGGGCGCCGCAACCCTTCGAAAGTTTGGGGGGGGGGGGGGGGCGGAGGAATTCTGAAGTCGATTCTTTCCATATAACGCCCATAGGCGTAATGTTAAAATCCGAAAATGTTGGGGGGCGGCTGCCCCCTCAGTTCCTGCGTCCTTGCCACTGAGTTAACCTGTTGGTATTGCATTTCATCGCGTGTGGGGCCCCTCTGCAGGCCTCGGCAGCCGGAAAACTGCACCTAGTACATGTAATGCAACTCCACTCAATAGATGGCGCTGTGAACGTGTTCATTAAAATCCTTACGGGAAATGCGGAGAAACAGCTTCAATGTATATGCTAACCTTATGAAAATAACTACGGCTGTCAACCAGCATACGGAGAATTCGAAAATGATATTTTCAAAAAACTGAAGAAAAAAATGTATTCATGCCAAAATGTACGATATTGACGAAAAAATGGCAAAGGTGTCCCTAAAAAGAGGCCGGTTGGCACCTCCAAATTTGATTTTAAAAAAAATGTCAACAAAAAAATATTGTAAGCTTGTAATGACATAGCGCATGATCATTTCACTATTAATCTGAAATCTGTTTTGCATGACCTGGCCTACTGGCCACATCCCCTGCGGAGACCAGTCCTCCACTGGAAACCAAGCCAACATCTTAGTCCGACTAATCGACCCGGCTCGAGCCCGCCAGGCGGCGCCACTCCCGCAGGCGACCTACACGTGTCAAAACCCAGAGCACAAAGGGTGCCGCCGCCGCCGCCGCCCGTGGGAACGTCGACTGTCCAGTGTTGGCACTGCCTCGAATGCCGACTCATTATCCGCCGCCACAAAGACGGTCTCAGGCGAGCGGCGCTGCGGGGCGGCGGCGTGAGGATGGCGGACGGCGGCGTGAGGATGGCGGGGCGGCGGCGTGGGGATGGCGGGGCGGGGCGGCGGCGTGAGGATGGCGGACAGTGGCGTGAGGATGGCGGGGCGGCGGCGTGGGGATGGCGGGGCGGGGCGGCGGCGTGAGGATGGCGGACAGTGGCGTGAGGATGGCGGGGCGGCGGCGTGGGGATGGCGGGGCGGGGCGGCGGCGTAAGGATGGCGGACAGTGGCGTGAGGATGGCGGGGCGGCGGCGTGGGGATGGCGGGGCGGCAGCGTGAGGATGGCGGGGCGGCAGCGTGAGGATGGCGGGGCGGCGGCGTGAGGATGGCGGGGCGGCGGCGTGAGGATGGCGGGGCGGCGGCGTGGGGATGGCGGGGCGGCGGCGTGAGGATGGCGGGCGGTGGCGTGAGGATGGCGGACAGTGGCGTGAGGATGGCGGGGCGGCGGCGTGAGGATGGCGGGCGGCGGCGTGAGGATGGCGGGATGTTCCATGGCGGGTGGGTGAGGCTGGTCCGTCGGGGAAGACCAAGCCAGTCGAGAGGCGAGTTGATGTTGATGACTGGCCTGGGACGATGACTTGTTTTGTAATTGGAAAGCCAGACTGGAATTAATAACTGAATTATGCATCAGCCAGCTTAGCTTACAAAATATGAATTCGGTAGGTATACCCACCACCCAAAAATTATCAACATTAATGTTCGACATTGCTACTTATAAATTTAACCTCGCAACAAATCTTACCGACAAGACAAATATTGTTAGTATCACCGACGGTAAATTAATTCGTGGTGACTGGTGATGCATACAATCTCCACACACACACATAAGAGCAAATGCATACCAACACGAAAAAGGCGAATGCAGTGCACCCCAAACATACTGCATTTGGCATATACTTTTTCCGCTGTACTTCTGTCTATAAAACGGCGACCACTCTTGTCCAGTTCCTTCCTCAGCTGGCCGCCATAACCAACGCGCAGCCATTGAAGAGAGCGATTTATCAGCCACCGCAATTTAGATTACGTGCTCTGCATGTCAAGCGCGCCACAAGCGCCGCCGCCGCGCCACGAGCGCCGCCGTGCCGCAGACCGACTGGTTTATGTCACACCGGGCGGAAATCCACTGACTGCGGCGAAAGTGACGCAACTCTGTCGGTCGGCCGGACGGCGCGGCGCCGCCACTCACGGGTGGCTGGTCAGGCGGTGATAACAATGGGGGGAGGAAAGGCCGTGAGGGTCAGGTTTGAGGTACTGGACCATATAGTATTGAAATTGATCCGGCAAATAACTGTTGTCGTTCTCACAAGAAAATCTTAAAATCACTCCAACCAAAGTGGGTAGATTTTCGGTGCAATGTCGATACGTAGACAAAGTCCAGTGATATTATTTATCTTAGCATTATGCTATTACGGAAGATGTTCTAAGAAGTTACCAAAATCTCAAAAGCATTCGAAATTGAGTGTTTTGGGCTGTATTTATTTTGATATTCCCCAGCCGACAGTTGCAACAAAGTCAAAAGTCATTGGCGCAATTAAGGTAGTAAAAAGGACGAAGAGACGTACAATTATATTCAGAGATTGGTCAGGCACCCTGAATCCGAAATGACCCTTTCCTATATTTGATTTCAATTCGGCATTGTCAAAATATTGTTCTAGTTTGATCAAGGTCATTTGTCATTTTTAAAATGCGCAGGGCAATGTCAACACTGGCCAATCACTGCTTGTCGCTTTACGAGATTGGCTTGCATCAAGTGGGATGCAAACTTAGTCCATGGACTAAGTTTGTAAAGCAGAATCGACAAATCTACGAACTTTTGATTTCTTATCATACACGACAAAGGACAGCCAATTGCTGTCACATGCCCACTTCAAGAACCTATCGTTGCTAGATTGCTTTTGACTAAACCCTCCTGCAGACACCCTGTTCGCCATATAGCCTCGCCCCCCGGCATGGCAGGCAGGTCCGTCGACCCAGGTGTATGACACCTAAAGTCTCGCTGAAGTCACATATAGCCTCGCCCCCCCCCCCCCCCGGCATGGCAGGTCCGTCCACCCAGGTTTATGACACCCTGTTCGCCATATAGCCTCGCCCCCCGGCATGGACGGCAGGTCCGTCGACCCAGGTGTATGACACCAGCCGTGCTGCATCTTCAATCGGCCGGTCTGCAGCACCGGTACCGGCCAACACCGGTACGTGCATTCACTGATCAATAGCGGCGCCATAGAGCCGGTGACGTCACCGGGCGGCGGTGAGCTGCTGACGTCACTCGGCCGGCGCCCTGGGGACCCGGCGCCCGAGTCGTGGCGCCAGGCTCTCGGCGCGTAGGCTACCTAGGCCTGGTAAGCTGTCTATGGTACGTACCCAACGACACCGTCACCGACCACCGACCCAACGACACCGTCACCGACCACCGACCCAACGAAACCGTCACCGACCACCGACCCAACGACACCGTCACCGACCACCGACCCAACGACACCGTCACCGACCACCGACCCAACGACACCGTCACCGACCACCGACCCAACGACACCGTCACCGCCCACCGACCCAACGACACCGTCACCGACCACCGACCCAACTACACCGTCACCGACCACCGACCCAACAACACCGTCACAGACCACCGACCCAACGACACCGTCACAGACCACCGACCCAACGACACCGTCACCGACCACCGATCCAACGACACCGTCACCGACCACCGACCCAACGACACCGTCACATCGCAGTGCAGCAGAATCGTCGTCAGTTCGGCGGCATTCGTGCTGTGACCAGCCGGTGGTCAGGGTTAAGTTACACTGAGTAATTTATGTTGATGTTAAAGTTTTGAACCATTTCGCGTGTAACATCCATGTGTTATATGTTGTTCTTGGCGAGGTATACACATCAGGATGACAATGCAAAATGGGTTCTTGCAGCAAAAAGCAATTGCGTATACTACGTAGTTGCGTTAAGCATTCAGCGCCTATTCAGCTAATCCCGTGTTAAACCTTGGCCCAATTGAGTCTAAGTTTCCACAACGCTCCGCCTCTGTGGCTCTAGATTGTATAATTGTGAGACCTTCCTGACTAAGATCAATGTGTTCATTAATTAGCTTATGTCTTCGGCATGTTTAAGGTCAGTGAGTTTGTAAAGCAGCGTTATCGATTTTGCTGCTCCTGGCGGTGGCAGCCATCTAGTGATAATGACCTGTAGTGGGATGCGTGTTAGACGGTGGTGGATCGCCGAAACCACTCCGATAATGATGATGTTCGGCCCCCTATCAGTGTGAGCCGGTAAGCCGTCAGGCGACAGCACACAGGTAATCCGATATCATAAACATCGCGTAGTGTGCATAACGTATTCAGAGGAGGAGTGGGAGCTCGCATGCAGTTCGAGGATGCTTTTGTTTATGGACTGGCGGGTTATTTTCCATGCAGTAACATCAGAGAACGGATTTAGTTTGTACTCTGTTAATTACCAACTAAGCAAGACGATAAGCCAAGTCCGAAATGAGATAACATGATAACGCTCTTAGTGTTGTAACATCGGTCATTTTCAACATAGGTATGTGGGAAATCAAGTGTACCTACAAAATGCAGCCCACGCAACATCCGCGAAAGCAAAGAGCGTACAACTGTAAGAGGGATCGTTTGCACGAGGCTAAGCGTCATTACAGAAATTCCTGATAAAAGTAAATTGAGCCGAATCCATTTGGAAATCTAAATAAACCGTTATTTGGCCAATTCATCAAATAGAACGGTCACGTGCCAATTGAGGGAAAAGGGTTTACTCGGTACGAACAGTCGTGTCTTGACATTGGGAGGTGCAAAACCATGCTCCACTCTACCCAATAGAAGTGGATCGCCCGGACGTCGGAGCTTCTATGGCCCGTTGATGATGATTAACTGGAGGCTGAAAGGTAAAACAACCACTGATGACCATAATATAATTATATAATGATCTGCCTTAGACTATCTTCTTACTCGGCGTCCGCACCAGTCACCATACCCTATATAACTCACGGTGATCCATCAGATCGAATCTAAAAATAAACACAATGTTTGAATTTCAACGTCATGACTTATAGCGCTCTCAAACAATGCATTATTACCATGGTTGCATATAAAGGTCAAAGTTGTGAGTAGTTGTGTTTACTTGTACCAGACAAATGTCGGGCCTGGTTGGCTCAATTTCGCCAGGCCCGACTGGACGATTACCATGTTTGGCGATCTGACATTAATAACCAAATGGATTCATTGGTGCATCAAAATAAATGGTGCACACATGGCATAGCTAAGAAATATTTGGGCTTATTTTATGGGGTATGAAACCGAACGATCTTCCATTTAATGCCTATATTTTGCGCACTGTAATTAAAATAATGTACGTAATAAGCACACAGCAAGCTGTAGACCGTTAGTAAAGGGATATTGCCACCTCCGGAAGATTTGTAAAAAGCAACTGAAATGAATGGTGGGGATCAACAATCGTGTATGCTCAAGCTCAAACTCGCTCCTGCAGCACTAAACCAGGGTATCGGCATTTTTTTAATGTATTTCTGACTCCAAAACGTTAGTCCCAGCTGTGCTCAGTACTATATTCATGATGACCGCTCTCATCAAGTTTGGCTGTCAAATTGGCGCCCGCCCAAAGCCGAAGCGTCCGAATTCGCCGAGATTTGACTTTGAAAAATCGGTCTGTGTTATAAGGTATTGGTCACAAATCTCCTACTGCCCCAAAGTCGAGCCATAGCCATTCTTGCTGTTGTATTCATGTTACATTATGAAAGAGGCTATGGTTGTTGAAAATATAATTATCTGTCTACGCATTTTAATTTTAAAGTGCACTGACGGAATGGTGATGTTGAGTTTGCAATATTCAAAAGCAAATCATAGTCCGCAAAGAAGTGATTCTAAATAGTGATGAGCAGGGACTTTGACTGGGGGGGGGGGGGGGCTGGCCGTTAGAGTGAATATTAATGCACACGTTTGGTAAATTCCTAAATAAACTATGGGTGATTCGTGTGGTGATAACACACAACTCACTTTTTTTCTCTCACAAAATTGACAAAACTTTGTCACAAAGTTTCACAATTCTTCAACAAAAAAGTGAAATTTTGAATTTGGTCAATTTTATATGGCCATTTATTTATATAGCAATGTATTTATATATGGTTTATAGTTTTAAATACTTACATTTTTTTGCAAATTTGGACATTTTGTGATAAAAATAAAAAATCAAAAAAAATCACAAAATTGACACATTTCCCGACATAAAAGAAGGACTAAGCAACTTTTATTAAAGGGAATATCCCACCTTAACATTATATTTGAGTTCAGATAGCCATTTTGAAGGCTTCGCATTGAAATTAAGTATGGTAGCAGTTAAAACAACCACAATGATCTAATAAAAAAGATATTCGAATTCGATTTTGACATCTGTAAAAAATAAGGCCCATGTGTATTTGAATAGGGCCTCTAAACCGACAGCGTCGTCTCTTTTTACCCAACTGGTAATGATAGTCGACTTGTTTAAAGGTCAGCCTTGGAATATTTTCGTCTTTCATTTCTCGATCCCCGGGTGGTTCGCAATCTAGAGGCTAGCGCTATCAGCTGGAGTAGTTGCAGCAGTTGGCCGCCAGGGACCGCTAGTGAGCCAGGGTGTTATGACGTCACAAGTAAATGGTACCAGTTAAATATTTAACGCTAAATATTTATTTATTTATAAATCAATCAATCAATCAATACTCAATAATCAAAAATCAAAGTGGTACCATTTGCTTGCGACGTCATAACACCCTGGCATGTTATAGAATTGTATGTTTTTCTGCGTAAGAAAATTGTGCCATACATTTGGCAGCACAAAGTATTTCCCTGTTATTAAAAAAAAATCATATGACGTCACCAACCCAAGTTTTCGCTTAAAACTAAAAGTTGAATATCTTCCAAGATAAACATTTTTGTTCGGGAAAAAGTTCACGCACATATTCAGCTGACCTCGTCTGACATGTAGACATACAATTAAATGTGATTCGACAACTTTCAAAAAAGTGGGACAGTCCCTTTAAGAAAAGTTGGTTTTATTTGAACTACCAATACATAAGGGAGCAAAATCCGATGAGTTTTCGAAATTTTGTAAAACTTTTTTAGGTTTAGCCCCCCCCAAACCGCCTTTCTGGATCCCCTTTGTAGCAGCTAAGCAAGTTCTGGACATCACACCTCTAAAAATATAGTGGGTCATGTCCACGAATAACGAAACCACACCGTAGGTTCCGTTCCAGCCACAAACAAAAAATGTCAACTGCCTAAAATAAACCAGTCACAGACATAATTCTGAGCCGGGCATAAACACAAATTGATTTACCTTCTTACGGAAAAAATGTCTGATGTCCATCGCAAAACGAGCCTTGATCCTCCTTTGGCCGTTGGAAGTTGGAACTCTGTCCACTCTCACCGTCGCGTTCCTCAAACCAGACAAGTAAAAACAAAATGGTTGTCATGGTAATACAACTCCGCATCGTACCTCCGAAGAATACGCAACTAATTAGAATACGGGACAGCCAGAGTTAGCTTTTGTCATAATGTTGGTGACAGTCTGCCGATATTTGACATTAGGTTCTAACTTGTAATACCATTGCTATGATTCATAGCAGCTTGGCTACTAAACTATCTTTATTTTCCTGCATTTCATGAAATATAACGTTTTATTTTCGATAGCTCAAGATAGCAAAAGGTGCAGGCATGCTTTGTGGACGGTGGCGCCGGTGGCGCTAGCCCCCCCCCCCCCCCTCCCCAATTGTCGATTTTCTGCTTGACTGGGGGGCTGGATTCGTGAGTGTGTGTGTGGGGGGGGGGGGGTTGCCCCCCCCACACTTAACATGTTAGACGAGTCCCTGGTGATGAGGCGACTCCAATTTCAAGAATGTCTGCCAATCATGAGTGGTGCAAATGTATTTTTTATCTAATGGGGGAGGGGAGTTTCGGGAACCAAATTTTGCAGGTGAAATCGGACACGCTTAATCTACCAATACATACCCAAAACTCCATATTGGCCTGCGAGGTGCAATATCCCTTTAACGTCTCTCGTACTACGGCAATTTGTAACTGAAGAAACACATACCTATGTAACTATGTAGGCCACAAAACTGTCCCTCCAAAAACGATTTACATCTGGCACCAGTCAAACAACTGATTGACATGTCAATCTCGTAAGGTATAGTGACATTCCATGACAAAAACTGGCATCCGAGATCAATTTGCTTTCGTTGTAACTTGTAGTACCCGGCAGGAATCGGACGTGTTTTTGCCTGTCTCACAATGCTGCGACATGGTCGCCCTGTGGTGCGACCATGTCGCAGCATTGTGTCGCCCTGTGGCAGGTAGACCATTCCGTGGTCAGTTGTCACTTAACGGTATATGTGTTGGACTTGTCACTTCAATGCTTTCCACTTCTTGCACCGGTTGGCTACGGGTTCTGAGCCCATTGGAATAGAAACAAGACCGTCGCGAAAGACATAAACAGATGAATAAACTAAGCGGTTAAATTAAACGGCAATGCGTACCTTTTAAATGAAATTGCGAGTAGAGGACCAGGCATGTGTATGGATCTCATCTAGATCCCGTGATCTCAACTCTACGAGTTAGACCCCGGGATCTATTGAGACCTTATATCTGCGTTGAAGATTTGTTACGAGATGCACTGGAATCCTAAGCTTGATGGATCCACCGGGATCCCTGTTCCATCTTCAAAATTGTGTTTCTCAGATTAACCTGATCCAAGACACAATATACACACAACACGGGCACAATACGGGCTCATACACAATATATGAGCCCGTAATCTAAAGCCCCATGCGTAATGCGTATTTTATATTTATCTTAATCTGCTTGATGATATTTCAGATCTACTATAGTAAAATTGCTATAAGATATGTGGCTTCATTACATCGATATCTACTGGTATATCAGTTATATTTTGCTGTGAGAGCCGATGGGATCCTGGATTAATTGTGCATTTTGAAGAGAGATTTTAGCTCCAGGATCTGTTTCTAGGAGCAATTCAGTTAACCAGCTCTACTGGAATTGGACACGATGTGATCGTTACCGTTTCCAAGCGACCTCTTATCAGCCTTCTATTTGATGATTCTGTCACACCCAACACAAAGTTCCCCTTCTTCACATGTTTATTAATGTTTGTGGTCTATGTCTCAGCTTGGAGTGCCGTGAGGCCCATGCCTTGCCATTTTTAGGATTCTGGTATTAAACAACGTGGTATCGTTGCTGGAATAGCCGGAAGCAGTATTCCTTGTGATACCGGTGTTTGCGAAAAAGAGATTCAGCATTATATAAGCTCAGTCTTATTTTATCACAAAACACTTCGTATGATGATGATGATGATGTAGGCCACTGGGTCTTTAGGGCGCACCGAACTTTTTTTAAACACACTTTCCTTGGAGGTCATACCTATTTAGTTTTAATATAGAAGCTACTGACAATTCGATCTTTAATATGCATAGAATAGAAATATCCGAACTTTGTGGCGTGATAGCACTTTAAATGAGCGACCAACAAGGAAAATATATGCTATAGGAACTACCAACAGCAAACCGATCCGCGCATTCACTGTTCGGTCTACATCACACACAAAATCTGCGTAAATCAACACTTCTTATGTGCTGAATTCAACATTATGAAAATGTCTTGCCACCATCGGGTGGTATATGGTCGCCATCATCATATATAGGTCAATGGTCCCAAGTTATGTCCCCAAAAGACTGGGGAATAATTCCATTGTTTTTACATCGCACTTACCATCCTGCATACACACCACACATGCACAGGATTCAGGATCAATACGTCCTAGTACCATGCGGGTGTTATTAGGCCACTCGGGTATGCAAGGCTAATCCCCGCTGTTTATATTCGTTCTGCGCCCGACCCCGCTTGATTCCAAGGCAACGAAGTAGCCCCTCTGGTAAACAAATACGCCGACTCCGCCGCCAGAATAGCACATTCTGATGGCAACAACACGGGCGGCGAGCCGCCGGCGAGCGGAAGCAATTAGTATGACTACCCCGTGCCTGTGGGCGAAGCTTCGCCGACGACGGCACAACGCTACGAGCCGTTAGCACGCTTCGCGGGATCGCTCCTGATGATAATGGGCCGCCTGTAGCTCAACCTGTAGTGCCTGAGATTGTGGCTGGATCGGAAGGATAACCCGTGGCAGGCGAGGGGTGCTGAGGGGACGGGCGGTACCAGTGACCGATACCGACTTCACTGACCTGATCTCCGCAGCCGGGCGCAGCCTTAGCGTGGCCTCCATCCTGGCATGGCACTCCCCTCGGCTGTCTCGACACTGAGGCTGCTCGGCGGAGCTGCCCCCACCAGTCGATCGACGGCCGGCGGCAGGTCGTGGCAGGACGCGCTGCCTAGCGGCCGCTGTGGAACTGAGAGCGCCCGGTGCTGCCGCTGCAGGTGCGAGCGGCGCTGCTCGACGGGCGAGGGCGCCCTCTGTGGTGGTCCAGCACGCATCGCCGGCGGTTCGTCGCTCGAGGTGGCGGGCTGGTCGCCGGGGTGACCGGAGTTTCGAGGCAGGGAGTGTCTCAGATCAGCAGAAGGGAACAGTTTTCGCGATCAAAACCTCGACCACCTGTCAAAAAATGGAAGGGACGGGGTGTTATTAGCATTGCACAGATGAATAGTTCCATGCAACGCCAATAGCCCTAAGTTTAAATCTAACAAAGTTGGGGGACACATCCCCCGGATGCTCTAATGCACGCCATATACCTCAACCGATCTTCCGTTGGATTGGATGATACAATCCAGCCGCATGCTTTTCCTTCTACTGGCTTGCGATATTGTTTTGAATCTGAACGTAAACAATTATTTCAATTCATGTACCTATCGGTTTTAGCGGCCTTTTGTGCTAAAATTAGACGCAAACAGCCAAACAGTCGCAAAATATGTGTTTTGGAACTAAGTTCATATCGGAGCCTAATATGTATAGGATTGTCGTCAAAGGCCCACGTGTCACGAGCCGAGCATCACACAACTTATGTTTGGGAAATTTGAGATAATTTGCGAAAACCTAGGCTGTTATAGATACTGAGAAATGCAATCCCCAAAGAAACGCATCCCAAACATGATAGTAAGCTGTAAACACCGGCACGGAACAACAATGATGCATCTGAATAATCATTGATCGTGTACTATTGCCGCTGCCCACTTATCGTGTGTGCGGGCCACTGATACCTTGGAAAAATCGATTTAAGAACGCACATTTTTCAAACAACAAGTTTGTTTTCAAAGCTAACTAATTCGTGGCGTCATGTATACCACGAAGTCTGCCGTCCTATAATCAAACAATAAATGGCATGCTGTGCAATATTGAATGCAATATTTGCAATATTGAATGCAATATTGAGAGGTAAGGTACAAAACATTTTTCCCCCGTGTATTATACACGGTCCAATTGCCACGATTCACACACTACAACGCGGTTACTGTCAGCCAAGCCGTCCTCCGGCTCCAGCCCGCGGCCAAACATCATTCAAAACATTATCCAGCGGCCACCGTACACCGCGCACGACAGTCTCCGCGCGTTGGACCAGGATGCTCTAGTACACAGTACCGGGTACATAGTACACATCATATTATCCCAACAGACGGACACACACCAGCGGCACCCGGCACCAGCATGAAAGAGATCGTCGCAGGCGGGCTGGTTAGCCGCATATACCGCGCCACAAGCCACGCACGCAGAACCCGAACACGCGCCCGACCCAATCACGAATCGAATGGCGCTTGGGTTCGCATTACACGCTCCGCATTCATAGGCGGCCCCGCCCGCGCCGCCTCGCGTTTACTCGCGGCCACCCCGCGAAGCGGCGCCCCCTCGCCACTGCACCGGCCGGGCGTGCGAGTCGTCGGCCGGCTGGGTCGGCGCCCCGCACGCCCGGCCGGCCGACCGACCCCGCAGAGTATGCTGAGGGCCGGTCTCGGGTTGGCCCGGGTGGGGATGGGCGGGGCCTATCCTACCCTTCCCTCCTGTCAGACAGGTTTAAGACGCACTGCCATTAGGGCTAACTCATCACTCGTTGCTCATCCCGCACCCCAGTGTGTCGCGCCAGCAGCAAGCTTTATAGCTTTGTAATCTGTGTTACATTGACAACGGCTGTCTTATTCAAATATGTTTTTCCCATTTCTGTCCATGACTTTCTCCCATTTCTTCCAAAATTGGTCTAACGTATTTCTACTTTTTGCGTTTATTTTTTCAACGAGATGCTGATAGCTATCGTTTGGATCGCACCTTCTATACTCGGCCTATTGGTACGCTCTTCTTGGAGTTCACAGGAGATAATATATTGTTGGCACAATACAATTATTAGGTTAACTATTGCGGGGCTTGAAACGAATCCAAAGATTACCGTGTTAACTGACACAAAACTATCTGGAAGATGAAACCCGTTCATTAACCGGCGTAACACATTATCCCAAATTCCTCTGACATCGATACAATAATCAAATCAAAGAAATGCTGCAAATTTTCCACCTCAAAGCAAATCCTCCATAACCTACTTCCTACTACATTCCGAGTGCATAGGAATTTGCGCGTTGGGATATATCTGTGAAGGATGCGGTATTGCAGTGATTGGAGTTTGGTTGACGAAGAACATTTGTATGGGATTTCATATATATGTGCCCAACACTGAAAGTTGATTCCTTCTTCTTCCCACTTACGTTGCGCTGTTGGTGTTCGTCTGACCAATACAATTGTGTAAACGTGGTGGCTTCGAAGAGACCTCAAACAAATGCTTTCGTTAGTATGTATATTGATGTGGCAGCATCTCTTATCCTCGGGACTTAACAAGGCTCTGATATCTCGCCTGATCATGTTTTTCCATACCAATGGGATTGCATAGTTAAGGCTTTGAAGTCTAAGGAAGTTTATTCTGACCTGCGGACGTCTTGTTTTTAACTGGGTGAGATTCATTAAAGTCCCATCAGTACCAATTAAATCATCAACCATTTTGATCCCTGCAACATACATATGTTTGATAAAAACTGGTTTACCTCCAACTTTTATGGCGTCGTTATGCCAGATGGACTCTGCCCGCGCTTGTCGTGTCTGCCCGCGCTTGTCGTGCACTGCTTGTATCAATGGCAAATGTAGTTTGATACTTATCAATTGCATCTTTATAAAATTCTGGGATGTTTGAGTTTTTAATGAATAGCCTTACAATTTCTTAGAACATCCTTTATGAGATAGTCTCCAATGGGTGCCTGAAGAAGTTGATGCCACTGCAAGTCTACGCTAGTGTAAAGCCTCTTCACCCATTGCAACCTTAATGACTCATAACACTTAAACACATCTGGTGCCTTCAAACCACCCTCTTTGATACTCAGACACAATGTTGTGTGCGCGACTTTAGGAGGCCTTTCTCACCATAGGAACTTCATGATCAAGCTTTGTATCGTTCGTAAATCTATGTTGGGGATCTTCACGCTTGATGCTAAATACACTAACTGAGATATTAATAGAGCTTTGGCAATGGTAATACGTCCCTTTATGGTCAGATTTCTCTGGGACCAACTATTTATGACGTTCCTAATTGTTTTGATAGCTGGTGCAATATTTTCTTCTGCGCACTCTTCTGTGGCACTATGGATAATCCCCAGAATTTTTATTTTAGGAACTGCTTCAATACCGCCTACTTCTTCTGTCTTGCAACGTGTTGACCCTATCCACATTAATTTGGTTTTGGCTCTATTAATTTCCAAACCTGACGCCTTTCTGAATTCGTCTAATATATGTAGCGCTCTACACGCAGAATGCTGACAATTCAAAAACATTGTCGTGTCATCAGCGTACATGCTGATTTTTACCTCGAAACCACTAATCGTTATGCCCTGAATTGAGCTCTCCCTTCTTATCTTATTTGCTAACATTTCACCTACTAGAGTGAATAATAAACCGCTCAAAGGGGACCCTTGGAAGGTGACGCGAACACAGTTAAACCATTCCGACGTATATCCATTGTTGCAAACAGCAAGCAGTGCACAATTATACACAAAACACAAAACATCTCTTATTGCAAGACTGACAGCGTCCAAAATATTGTGAAAACGTCGGTATTTTTCGGTCGGTGGTAACAATTTACTTTGACTCATAATACAGCCCCACAGCGAAAATGATAACGGACATCGTCAAAACATGTGGTGTGTCTGAATTGGTTTAATTGGCCTGAGTTCGTGAAAATTGACCTAGTCGGCGGCATCAAAACATACCATTTGGTAATCGCGCCATTTCCTGACTAAAAAACATTTCCCAGAAGCCGTTATAACCAGTGTTTCGAAAACAACCTAATTGAACATTTTGTACGATATAGACTTGCATCAAATAACTGTAATCATATGGCTCCACATAAAGGCGGCTTGCGAATAAAAAGGTGTCTTGGCCCGCGTGGGCGGCAGGCTGGGTCGGTCAGCCGCGGGTGCAGGATGGAGCTTCCCGCCGGCTCCGAGCTGGTGCTGTCATCGATTCTGCTCAGCGCAGCCTGCCTTCAGGCGGGTGACGCCTTCATGCATGAGACGCATGACGGCGACATACGTGTGACGTCACTCTCTCTGCGGACCACCATCCCCAGATATGGACTCTGGCAGATAAGCAAGGAGCTGGTGATCCGAGAACAGCACCACGAGTCAGACTGTGAGTAGAGTCAGACGAGTCAGACTGTGACTGTGAGTAGTAACGGTTATAGTGACGGTACAGTGTTTTGTGACGGCGATTAGTTTTTGTGCCGTTGAAAATAAACTGCGCGGCCTTCTGGATGATAGTTGATAGAAGTTTGTTCCCTGGCCGTTTTGAACTTGATTGATGCAACCTTCTCTGAAATTTGTATTCTGTTATGGACGTATTCTGCCTTCGGAGCAACCGCAAACAAAATCATACTCAAATTCAGGCACATAGCCAGGATTTCGTCCAGGGGGGAGGGGACGGAGCGGCGCCGCGAAAGGGCCCCTTCCGGAGCGTTGAAACGCCCTCCCCCCCCCAACAAACAAAAAAACGGATGAAAAGGCACGTTACAAGGACGGAAAATGCAGTATGACAGGTATAGCATGGTCCATACCAATTTTTAGGAGCTTGAGTTAGCAAACTGCCATATCAACTTTGGAACCAGCGACACCAATTTGGAATCAGCTATACCAACTTCGAATATTTTTAAAGCTCAAGACCTGGAACTCTTAAACAAATTTTGAGTCTTATGCCCTGGATATGCTTTCTCATCAATGCGTCGCATTGCGTATGGTGCGAAACTCTAAAAATGCTATATTGTGCGTTTAAAAGTGAGGTAAAGAAGTACTAAAGTGAACTATTGTGCCCAATTATATAGAAAAGTAGCAACATAACACATAAATGCGCCGAGAAACGGTTAATTTTTTGGTAATCCGCATATAATTGAATTTGTAGTTAAATTGCGCCGCGGAGCTGCGCGATTTGTTTAAGTTAGACAACTGCATGCTTACTGTTGAAAGGCCCAGGGTCCCTTCATATCGTCTAGGGGCCCCTCCGACCTTTTCAACGCCCTTCCGACCTGTTCAGTGACTCATCTGGGATCCGCGAAGCGAAAAGACATGATGTGGAGTGGGTGATATATATATATATATATATATATATATATATATATATATATATATATATATATATATATATATATATATATATATATATATATATATATATATATATATATATATATATATATATATATATATATATATATATATATATATATATATATATATATATATATATATATATATATATATATATATATATATATATATATATATATATATATATATATATATATATATATATATATATATATATATATATATATATATATATATATATATATATATATATATATATATATATATATATATATATATATATATATATATATATATATATATATATATATATATATATATATATATATATATATATATATATATATATATATATATATATATATATATATATATATATATATATATATATATATATATATATATATATATATATATATATATATATATATATATATATATATATATATATATATATATATATATATATATATATATATATATATATATATATATATATATATATATATATATATATATATATATATATATATATATATATATATATATATATATATATATATATATATATATATATATATATATATATATATATACATATATATATATATATATATATATATATATATATATATATATATATATATATATATATATATATATATATATATATATATATATATATATATATATATATATATATATATATATATATATATATATATATATATATATATATATATATATATATATATATATATATATATATATATATATATATATATATATATATATATATATATATATATATATATATATATATATATATATATATATATATATATATATATATATATATATATATATATATATATATATATATATATATATATATATATATATATATATATATATATATATATATATATATATATATATATATATATATATATATATATATATATATATATATATATATATATATATTATTATTACTATTCTTTTGTGCCTGTTCAATTATCTAAGACGTTCAATTATCAATTATTCATTCAATTATCATTCAACAATTCATTCCATTCATTAAATTATTAATTTGATTATCTAATTGAATATGCATGCCTGCACACGCATTTATACCGAAGTTCAGGTTGACGCTGAAACGTCCGTCGTTCGTTCTGCAGGCGGCTGCTTCAATGCCTGTTTGGTGAACCCCGCCTGCTGGGCTGCAGTGCTCACACCGAACACCAACTCCTGTCAGCATCTCTCCAGCTTTCTGAACACCAGCACATCTGCCATCAACGCGGATAGCTACTGCCAGAAGGGTTCTACAAAAGCTGACGTGCAGATCGTAATTAATCGACTTCGTAAGTTTATTGGAGGTCGATTGACAAAGCTCTCTTTCACGTATTGTATTTCTCAGAATTGTATCGTTTGTTTTCTAATCATATTTTTTAATCCCATGATTGCGCTGAATGCCTTCTCAATGTTTAGGATGCGTGCATGAAGGTCCAGAGAGGAAGTCAGACGAAATTAAGAACTGACGGCAGCCAAGATAAAGCCAAGCGAAAACCGTTTGTGAGCGTCCTGGACCTCTTCACCATTGTCGGTACCGGCTTATTTGCATATTCTTCGTTCATCTATTTGTTATGCAATCATCAGTTAGTAGGGTAAGCCAGGGCAAAGCGCACCCCGGGGTAATTCGCCCGATGTCAATATCTCGGAGTTGCAGCGACCAATTAGCAAAGACGACAGCGTCAGCTCGGAGACGGCGCAAAAATGAACTGGCGTCGGTGTTCCCGGTTCAGCATCACATCCGGTGACAACGCTGTTCACCAAGGAAGTTTTTTCGTCATTTTAATGTAAAATTTGAGCATTTTGAACATTGGAATTACAACAGGAATAAAATAGGTATCGATGCGCATGTTTCTGCCTATATCATTCACGGATTGGTTGGTTTGGTCCTTTGGTTTACACCTAATCATGAACGCCTCTAACAGCCATGCTCAGGACAGGATTGGACCGTACTATTATGGCTGCTGCGTGGTAATACTCAGGACAGGATTGGACCGTACCAATATGGCTGCTGCGTGGTAATACTCAGGACAGGATTGGACCGTACCAATATGGCTGCTGCGTGGTAATACGGCACTTAGCTACCGGGGCGACATAGGGTTTTAATTAAGTTAAATTAAATTAAAAATACAAATGACGTTAACTTAATCCAAATCCAAATTAAGAATATATAAAAGTGCAAACATGTGTAAACATGTGTCCGCCCCTGTAGCTCAGTTGGGAGAGTGCTGGACTTCTGACCTCACCCGGTAGTGGCAGCCCGGGTTCGAGTCGCTTCGGCGCTCGCTATTTGCCCCTGACTGAGATGGCCTGTGGCCGGTGGCAGCGGTTGCACTCAAGGTCAGATGACGTCAGAGAGCGGGGCGGACCGTGTCCAGGTATATCGGGCACGTCAAACTTTCTCTTCTAAATTCTGCCGGACGCCAGGAATTGCTTGATCGGGTGGTGGGGTCAGGGCCTGCGCAGCAAGCTATGCTTAGCGCGGGGTCTGATCTCGGAAATCCATTCTTTCAAAAACATTCGGACTAAATTTATTATTTAGAAAAAACAGATAAAATGTCACATAACACTGTGTATTTGTTAAATTATTTAATTATGAAAGGGGCCATTAACCACAACCAGAAATGCACAGGAAGCATTTTTCCCCAAGGCAGGGGGCGTTTTGCCAAGAGATCGGGACAAAGCGCCCAATTTACATTACCTTTATTATCTCTATTTTTATCAGTAAATTAATTTTCTGATCGTTTAACCCTCGCCCGGGTAGGGGGTGGATGCCCCCCCCCCCCCCCCTCCTTTGTTTTTCTGGAATAACTCGCGTAGTTTCTAACCGATTGCGATGGACCTTTCAGTACCCTACTTGTGACAAATTTGGCACATAATCTGAAAATTTTAAATTTCTAACCCACATGATCCGTGACCTGGCCTGTTTCTCAAGGTCATGCCAGGCGCAACTGGCGTCCCGCAGTATCGATGCTTGTAACTTGTGCAGTTTCCGAGTGTTTGTTGTTCAGGAATATATGCACAGGTGTTTCCAGGTGACAGTTGTGGTTTCCACTGATATTGTGACCTCGATTGACCTTTTCAGAGGTCAACTGAGGTCATTGACCTCCGATGACCTCAGATTACTTTTTTGGGCTTCTGGCGGTTTCTAGGACATTTTGTGACGCTGATTTCAAATTTGGGATCCATTTTACATAATAATATGTTTCGCTGGGGTCATGCGCTTCCACAGGTCAACCGAAGTCACTGACCTCAGATGACCTGACATGACCTTTTTTGAATTTAGCAGTTGTTAGGACATTTCGTGACGCCGATTACGAATTTGGCACCCATTAACCCGCGCACTGCAGGGGCTTTGCGCGGAACACGAACTGCAGGGGGGGTTGATTTCCGCCCCCCCCTGATATCTCGAAAACTACGCAACGTAGCGAGAATCGGAAAAAGGCATGTGATAGCTTCATACATGTTCTATCGAAAGTATTTCAGTATTTTTTAAAGTCAGGTCAAAATTGAGGTCACCAGAGGTCATCAAAGGTCAAATTTTCCAGTTTTTTTCCTGTTTTAGGACATCGCTCCAGAAATTCCCATATATCTCAGACACGATGATAGTTAGAAACAAACGGAAAAAAGCAAACGCCAGCCAGTGAAATTTGTAATCGCTAAAGTGTCCTCAGATTTGATCTCAGGTCAATATTTGAGGCTCCAGAGGTCAAAAAGAAAAAAATCCGTTTTTTGCTAAATCGTTTTTGCTATTAACCTTTTACTTAATAAAGATAACGAAAAACTGTTTACGCCATTGTGTTTATCTTGTCAAGGCGCTTTGAATGATATATATAGTGACCTTGTTAAGTCAACTTAAAAATTTGACCTAAGGTCAAGGTCAAGTGGTGACCCAAGTAAGGCATGTTGCATATGGGAAGACGTGTCGCGACGAGACAAACACATTGATGTCTGTTTTACTTCTCTATCTTCATTATGTCGAGAGTTATTGACAAAAAAAGTGATGGTGACCTCGCATGACCTCAAATGACCCAATAGGGGTCACTGAACAAAACTTACACTTGGATCATCAAGAATATCCTATAATAACATGATCCAGAAGTAATTGGACTATTACCATGCATATCCTTGAAATAGGAAGCATTTGTATATTTCCCCATTGACTTATTATGGGGAGGTTACGAAATTGACCTAACCTTAGGTCACCGATATCAAAATTCCGAGTTAAACGAATTGTAAGTACTGATGCCCTCATGACATCCTGTAAGTTTCAACCTGATCGGTGAAAAACTCTGGCTTTGGCACAACTGCAAACATTTTTGGTGGTGGGGTCACTTGACCTGGTCTGGTGACCTGACCTGAGATGACCCGAGCATATTTTTTTTCTCAAAATGTGCGCAATTGATGTCCTAACAGGTGTATCAAAACTCGGCGGCGCTGCGCGCCGCCATTTTTTCGCTATCTTTGAAAAACCTGAGGGGGGGGCGGAAATCAACCCCCCTGCAGTGCGCGGGTTAAGCATTATTATATGCTCATTCACGATTCTAGCTCGATAAAATTCAATGTATACGCATTTACCATTTTGATGACATTTGGGTCATTGGAATGACCTCAGAGTTCACCCAATGGCCCATGACCTTAAAATAATGTATCAGCGGATTCCTCTCGTCACAAGCAACACGCTCGTCTTTGCATCGAAGCTCTAGATCAATTAAGGGAGAAACGCTAAGGGGGGGGGGGGGGTCGTACCCCCCCCCCCCCTACCCGAACACGTAGTGATTTTGCCCTACCCGGGCGAGGATTAACGTGCATTTATATTAGAACAAGAATTAATTAACGGTTCTTTTCATTAGCATTACTTACTCAATCTCGCCCAAACATAGCAGCATAGCTCATCCAAACCTTAAGGGGTGCACTCTGCCCCGGTTTACCTTACCTAATTCGCAACATACTTGAATTTGTTAGTTAGGAAGGACTTTCTCATTGGCGAAGCATGATCGAGACCGAGTAAACGTTCTTTATTAGCAAAATCGTTCAACTATGATCTAACTATCAGTGTGTAGTTTTCACCAACATCTACAATTTTACTCTTAACACCCATCATCTAAATTGCGACTGGCCTCAACCTATGACACTCGAAGCTACATAAATTGTCCCGATTTTCAGCTGCCCTCGAGAAGCTCTATCCGAGCTTTGTACAGAGGATCGGCAAGCTGAGCGGCGTGGAGGGCCAGCCGTGTCTGGGCGGCTTCTCTCTCGCAGCGGACGGGTGCCGCGTCCAGGAATCCGCTGGAAGCTACTTCACATACCCTGGCCGCCGACCGCACTGGTACCGCAGTCTACAGCTTACCGTCGTGGACGCTCTTGACAGCGACTCTTGCCGCAAACGGTGTCTCTTCACCGCGGCTTGTTTGGCGTACGCCTACGAGCTCAGTGAATACCCGGACGTGGTCGGATGCCGACTTCTGACTCCCACCGATGACCAGTCGGCGCTCAGTTTCAGAAATACCACCCAGAGAATCCATGAGTTCGTCTTCAGCGAACCGTTGCCGGCGCCGGCGGCGGGTCGCGCTGAGGGGCTGTATCGTCTGGTTCCAGCGGCCGAGTCCTGGGCGAAGCAGAATCAGGCGGCTAAATGTGCTGAGCTGGGAGGAATGTTGCTGCCGCGCCCCACCGCCAAGTTGGCTAAGCATATCACAGTTGCGCTAGGTATTACTCATTGGGCGGCGTTCGTCGGAGGCAGTGACGGCCATCAGGAGGGTTCCTTCATCGGCTCAGACGGCGAAGCCTGGAAGGATCTGGAGTGGAAACGTGGAGAGCCGAATGGCGAGCAATCCGAGAACTGCGTCGCATTTGAGACCGGGAACGATGGTGGTCTCATTGACGTGTCCTGCTCTGGCAGACTGGATGTCATCTGCCAACTGGTCGGGCACCCCGCCGAGCTAGCCAGTGTAGAGTTATCGGAGACTTTCACCGCAATCACGACGGCTGTCACGACCATGAACAGCCTCAGTACGTCGCCACCGGGTCTCAGACGCGACGAGCTCAGCGACAAGCCCAGCAGCGCATCCGCAGAGAGCGAAGGCTTCTCCACCGACCCATCGATGTATGGAGACATGGAGACCTCCACCCCAGACCCTGAGACATATGCAAATATGGAGACCTCTACCTCCGAATTTATGACATACCTACATGCCGAGAGCTCCACCACCAACCCTGAGATGGATCTAAGTACAGAAAGATATACTTCCGAGGTTGAGAGCTACACATCAACGGAGACCTCCACATCCAACCCTGGGAGACGTGCTGAATTTGTCGAGATCACCACTTCAGAGCCTGAGCTGGCCCCGGCACCGTTCACACTCTACATCCTGCTGCGCCTGGCTGGACTGCACCAGGTGCACGGCTTGTGGCTGCTGCGCACCATCTCGAAGGCCACCCGGCTTCGTGTCTCCGTGGGGCCACAGCAGTGGGGCACGATCGACCAGCTGACGGCGGCTGCTGAGACGGAAGACGCTTGGCTGTGCTTTGAGAGGAAACTTCCCGTCTTCGCGCCCGACTTCGGCGGTCTGCTGCGTTGCTCAACGCCCAGCATTGGTCATAGCGTGCTGATGGAGGTGGAGTTCAGCGGCAGGCCCCACAGGATGCTGCAGGAGCAGGATGTTGATGACGTGGTCGCCGTGCTTGGTGTCAAGCTGGCTGAGCAGGAGCAGGAGCAGGGACAGGAGCAGTGGCAGGAGCAGGAGCAGCAGCAGGAGCAGCAGCAGGAGCAGCAGCAGGAGCAGCAGCAGGAGCAGGAGAAGGAGGCCTGAGAGCCGCAGTCCTGGAATCCGTTTTGACGCGTGGATGACTGCAAATGACCAGAAAGCCTCGGGAAGGAGGAAGCGGTGGTGGGGCTGGAGTGCATAATCATCGGCGCTGAGAGCATGCGGCGCGGTGGACTACAAAACATGAAGCACGCTGAGCCCAACTAGCACAGAGGACAAACACATACTGGTACCACATGCAGCTGAAATTAATAGACCAACGGATAAGACAGCACACTGACTATGCTGAAAAGGACTTACAGTGTGGGGAACAGCTGGCTTTAAACATATCAGCTTTTTGTTTGTGTCAGTCGGTGTCAGTCGGTGTCAGTCGGTGTCAGTCGGTGTCAGTCGGTGTCAGTTGGTGTCAGTTGGTGTCATTCGCTGTCAGTCGGTGTCAGTCGGTGTCAGTCGGTGTCAGTCGGTGTCAGTCGGTGTCAGTCGGTGTCAGTCGGTGTCAGTTGGTGTGAGTTGGTGTCAGTCGGTGTAAGTTGGTGTCAGTTGGAGTCAGTCAGTGTCAGTCGGTGTCATTCGGTTGATATCAGTTGGTGTCAGTCGGTGTCAGTCGGTATCAGTCGGTGTTAGTCGGTGTCAGTCGGTGTCAGTCAGTATCAGTCGGTGTCAGTCGGTGTCATTTAGTGTCAGTCGGTGTCAGTCGGTGTCGATCGGCATTAGTAGCCGTCGGTCGGACGCGCTGGTGAGGTGAGGTCGCCATCACGATCGGTCTCTGTTGGCGCATGTGCCGTCGGACTTGGGAGGCTATTTTAGGCGTAGCTTGACGTCACCACAAACCGTCCCGGAATCGATCTTAGAATCGTCCGGGTGAAAAATGAAATACAAAGGCCGCAGGTACTGCTTACCACGGAGCTGTATGATTCACTTTTAAGAACAGGGACTAAATATCTAATTTTGTCTTGTCTTTTTGTCTTTATTTATGTATTTATATTTATCTAATTGTTTGCTTGTTTGCTTGCTCGTGTGTGTGTGTGTGTGTGTGTGTGTGTGTGTGTGTGTGTGTGTGTGTGTGTGTGTGTGTGTGTGTGTGTGTGTGTGTGTGTGTGTATGTGTGTGTGTGTGTGTGTGTGTGTGTGTGTGTGTGTGTGTGTGTGTGTGTGTGTGTGTGTGTGTATGTGTGTGTGTGTGTGTGTGTGTGTGTGTGTGTGTGTGTGTGTGTGTGTGTGTGTGTGTGTGTGTGTGTGTGTGTGTGTGTGTGTGTGTGTGTGTGTGTGTGTGTGTGTGTGTGTGTGTGTGTGTGTGTGTGTGTGTGTGTGTGTGTGTGTAGGTGTGTGTGTGTGTGTAGGTGTGTGTGTGTGTGTGTGTGTGTGTGTGTGTGTGTGTGTGTGTGTGTGTGTGTGTGTGTGTGTGTGTGTGTGTGTGTGTGTGTGTGTGTAGGTGTGTGTGTGTGTGTGTGTGTGTGTGTGTGTGTGTGTGTGTGTGTATGTGTGTGTGTGTGTGTGTGTGTGTGTGTGTGTGTGTGTGTGTGTGTGTGTGTGTGTGTGTGTGTGTGTGTGTGTGTGTGTATGTGTGTGTGTGTGTGTGTGTGTGTGTGTGTGTGTGTGTGTGTGTGTGTGTGTGTGTGTGTGTGTGTAGGTGTGTGTGTGTGTGTGTGTGTGTGTGTGTGTGTGTGTGTGTGTGTGTGTGTGTGTGTATGTGTGTGTGTGTGTGTGTGTGTGTGTGTGTGTGTGTGTGTGTGTGTGTGTGTGTGTGTGTGTGTGTGTGTGTGTGTGTGTGTGTGTGTGTGTGTGTGTGTGTGTGTGTGTGTGTGTGTGTGTGTGTGTGTGTGTGTGTGTGTGTGTGTGTGTGTGTGTGTGTGTGTGTGTGTGTGTGTGTGTGTGTGTGTGTGTGTGTGTGTGTGTGTGTGTGTGTGTGTGTGTGTGTGTGTGTGTGTGTGTGTGTGTGTGTGTGTGTGTGTGTGTGTGTGTGTGTGTGTGTGTGTGTGTGTGTGTGTGTGTGTGTGTGTGTGTGTGTGTGTGTGTGTGTGTGTGTGTGTGTGTGTGTGTGTGTGTGTGTGTGTGTGTGTGTGTGTGTGTGTGTGTGTGTGTGTGTGTGTGTGTGTGTGTGTCACCGGTTAGCCGTTGGAAGCATTTCGGTGTGTGAGGAGATGCACATTTTACACATAACTACATTTTATATTTTGATCACGCCTTAGTCCAAAAGATGACGCTAAATTGATGAGCCATAGATACAAGGAGACTTAAACTTCGTTACTGAAAGCTACATCAAATATATCATCTCGTACTACAAGTACTACATCAACTGCTGAAAATTAAGAGATTTTGATGTAATAACTTTCCGTTTGCATGTACCGTACAGCGGCTACGATCGAATGTTATTTGCATTTTACGTTCAGAGTACTTCTCTGCACTCCGTGTTCTTTGCATCGTAAGTCCGAATTAATTGGTATGTTTGTTTGTTACATTGGTTTTATTGCTTTTTCGCATTTGTAAACATTAAAATAATACATGTTTAGTTAAGTAAGACTTTAGGGTCATACTTTGTTCGTTACTTTTACTCAGGTATAACAGTTAGTTTGATATTTTTCGAAGTTTTTCAAGAGTATTAAGGTGTAAAAACAAATATTTCAGCGCTCATTGTGGCGCCTTTCTCAGTGAGTGAGGAAGGAGGCTATAGCTCACTCACTGAGGAAGGCGCCACAATGAGCGCTGACATATTTGTTTTTACACCTTAACACGCGCAGTGGAGGGGGGGGCGACACTTTTGTGCCCCCCCCCCCCCCCACATGATTTTTGTTTGTGAATAGCTCGTAAACGAAGCGGAGCAGGGCGGTGTTGTTTGCGCGACAACTCAATAGCGGATCGATTGACGTTAAAAAATCGAAATCAGTCGATAAATGTTTGAGTTATATGGATTTTCAGTCCAAGATGGCGGCCAGAATCGCGGTCGGCAAATCGATATCTTCGGAACCAACAGCCGGATCGGAATGATTCAAACGCTATTCGGTAGACAATGTCAATGTTCACTCTTTGAAACAACTTTGGACACATTGCTAGTGACATGTGACGTCACAGAGGTTAAATTGCCAAAATTATGACATTTGGCCAGATTTGACCTTCGAGACCTTGTTTGACCTTGAAGATAATGACCGAAGGTGAAGACAATTTTAGCAAATGTAGATCGTCATAGAACCTACTTACCTTGTAAGTTTGATTATTCTAGCTCTTATACTGTCGGAGATCTTAGGGGGGCACTAAAGTGTCCCCCCCCCTTCCACTGCGTGTTAGTGGCACACCACTCTCCACTGAGCGTGTGAATACTCTTAAAAAACTTCGAAAAATATAAAACTAAATAAATGTTTGGGCATGACGCACTTGTTACTTTTCCAACATGGTGCCATTCAAGCAGAGACATCGCAATCTTTAGCAACTCAACACTCCAACGGTCATGTGAAACTAAAGGCATAAGACAAAATATCAGTGATGTGCAATTGCATTTGCATGTGCAGATGGTAGCTTCAAATGCATTAAGTGGATGTCTTGTACATATAATTTTAGCTCCACTGGCGAAAACAGCAATCTTACAAATATCACAGTAAAGCTAGTACACCAATTGGGCGGTTAACGCCGGAAAACAAGTTAATGCGATAGCGATTGTGTCGTGAGTAGTCTTGTTATTTTTCACTGTAGCACCGAAGGTCGGCTTGATGCACGAAACTTTCAAAAATAATAATTTTGTGACAATGACCAAGGAGCAGGGGAAATTAAATGCCTTATAAGAGTTTTAGGAAGGCAACAAAACATATTGCATAACGCCTAACGGGTTGCAATACTAGCAGATAGAAACGTGTGAAATGTGACATTGAACATGATTATTTCAAATAATTAATGACGTCTGGGTGTTTGGTACTTACTGCCGAGTGATAAATGTGCCGAGTGATATTTGTTTTCCTTGGATCATATAAAGAGTAGCGACCTTCGGTGCTACAGTGAAGAAGAAAAAAAAAACAAGACTACTCACGACACAATCGCTATCGCATTAACTTGTTTTCCTGTCCGCCCCTGTAGCTCAGTTGGGAGAGCGCCTGACTTCTGACCTCACCCGGTAGTGGCAGCCCGGGTTCGAGTCGCTTCGGCGCTCGCTATTTGCCCCTGACTGGGATGGCCTGTGGCCGGTGGCAGCGGTCACACTCAAGGTCAGGTGACGTCAAAGGGCGGGGCGGACCGTGTCCAGGTATGTCGGGCACGTCAAACTTTCGCTTCTAAATTCTGCCGGACGCCAGGAATTGCTTGATCGGGTGATGGGGTCAGGGCCTGCGCAACAAGCTATGCTTAGCGCGGGGCATG
>JAXIVJ010010721.1:0-45000 GCA_036785665.1 Chirona hameri | reverse complement strand
ACACACCACACACCACACACACACACACACCACACAACACACACACGCACAACGCACACGCCACGCACGCCCACGCCCACGCACGCCACGCACACGCCCACGCACGCCACGCACACGCACACGCACACGCACACGCACACGCACACGCACACACGCACACGCACACGCACACGCACACGACACAGCACACACACACACACACACACACACACACACACACACACACACACAACACACACACACACACACACACACACACACACACACACAACCAATACACGCAAATATGTCGCAATCACTCGACACCTGTACGACTGAGCTCCGTGACACGGTGGCCTGTTGCCTGCTAATGACGCGGCGGTCAGTGACCTAAGGTCAGGCGGCCGTGTGCGCACCTCGGGGCTCATCTCCTCGTCTGTCGGCGCGGCTCCTCCCTCCTCCTCCCCGTCGGCCGGCAGCGGCTGCTCGTGCTCGGGCACCAGCAGCGGGTGGCAGCAGAGCTGCCGCAGCCGCAGCAGCATCACCAGGATCTGCACCTGGCGGCGCACGATCGTCCCTTCACGGATGAAGCGCGCCCACACCGCGCCGGCACTGCTCCTCCATCGTGTCGTAACGGCGCCGCTGCTCGCCCCTCCATCGTCACGTGCTGCACGTACACGTTGCGCGGCGGCAGCGTCACGATCGGGCGGCCGTCCACGCGCTCCTCCTTCAGCCGCCGCAGCGCCAAGGCCATCATCAGCGTCTGCAGCCGCTCCACGGCCTCGGCGTTGCCGCGCATTACCGGCTGCTCCACGGTCTGCTGCCACACGGGCCGCTGCGAGGCGTACGGCTCCAGCCGCAGGAACCGCAGCAGCGACCACAGGTCCTTCAGCCGGTTCTGGACGGGCGTGCCGGTCAGCACCCAGCGGCGCTCGGCGCGCAGCTCGAACGCGGCGCGCGCCATGTAAGAGCGCGGGTTGCGGATCGTGTGGCCCTCGTCAAGCACGACGCGCAGGAAGTGGTTTCGCATCAGCGGGCTGTCGTCGCCGCGCTCCAGCTCGCGGCCCAGCGTGGCGTACGTGGTCAGCACCACGTCGGCGTCGGCCAGGTCGGCGGCGGAGCGGCGCGGACCGTGGTAGTTGCGCACCCGCAGGTGCACGTGCCGGTCCACGTGCTGATCCAGCTGCGTCTCCCAGTTGTCGAGTACAGAGAGCGGGCAGACGATGAGGGTGGTGCGCGGCCCCGGCCAGCTGGAGCGGCCGTCATGGTCGCAGTACGACGGCGGCACGGGGATGAACTCTCCGCCGTCAGCACTGCTGTTGCTGCTGCTCGGTCCCGCCACAGCCTGCATCAGAACAGCGTCAGCGCCGCCGTCCGGTCTGGACGAGTCGTCCCGATCCGACAGCAGGTCTTCGTCCGAGTCAAACAACACCGGCTTGGTCGCGGGCTCGCCTGCGGGTGCCGAGGGCCCGGCGGACGCAGAGCTCGACGCGTCCGTCGGCTCAGGCTTCACGCGTTTTAAGTCGACCGGCTCTTCTTCCTCCTCGTCGCTAGAGTCGATATACCGTTTGGGTTTCCTCTTGGCTCGGGCGGTCCGTTCCTCGCCATTCGCTGTCTTTTCCCCATCCTTCACGCCGCTACCAGACGCGCCCTCCGTTTTGACGTTCGGCGTCTCTCGACACGCCTCTTTCAGCTTCGCCGTGAAGTTGCTCCAGTCTATCTTCGGTGAAGTGCGTTGGAGCGGTATCGACTTGCGCTTGGGCGGGGGCGGCGGTGCCAAGGTGGCCGGTGGGGCCCGCCGCCGCCACGGCACGGGCGCGGCCAGCGGCCTTTTCGCCTTGAAGTGCGTCAGGATTAGCGCGATCACCTGCAGCGTCTTGCCGAGTCCCATGTCGTCGGCGAGGATGCCGCCGCACACGGCGTCCGTGCCCCTGGCAACCGCGCCGCTCGCCTCGCGCGCTATCATCCAGCCGAGCGCCTGCTTCTGGTGCGGGTACAGCCGGCTGGACACGGCCGCGCACGGCTCCACCTCCTTCAGGGAGCGCTGCATGGCCGCCCAGCGCTCGCTGACGGCCTGCTGCGGGTCGCGCGGCGCCACCAGGGTGCGCTCCGGATCGACATCTCGGCCCGGCTTCTCCGGACAGAACAGGTCAGCCGGAGTCGGTGGCTGCGACGACGGCTCCTCCAGCTCGAAGCCCATCTTCCGGAGCTGGTCGCAGACCTGGCGGCGGTGCTGCTGCTGGCCACGCACCGTCACCTCCAGCGCGGCCGTGCTGTGGTCCTGGTCCACACACACACCTTCCAGCCGCACCCGACCCGCCTCCAGGTGCGGCGCCAAGACGCCGGCGAAGTCACGACTCAGATGGCCGGCCGTGAGGCCGCGTCCGTTCACCACGCGCACGTCACGCCGGCCTCCTCCAGCGCCGTTCATACCGAGCTGCAGCCGGACCGGCTCGTCCCCGAGCGTCAGCAGACCGGGGTAGTACTGCAGGCCCACGGCCGCACAGTGCAGCACGCCGAACGTGACGTCACCACCGCTGGCAGGTGCCGTGGTCGGAGGGAATCCCGACCCGCCAGAACAGCCGGCACGGCCGCGGCTGGGACCGGCCACCGGGGACGCCGCACGGGAGCCGGCTGCTTTCTTCGGTCTACCGGGAGGAGACTTCTTCAGACCGGCCTTCGTGTCCGCCACGCTCTTCAGACCAGCCTTCGTATCGGTCCCACCCCTGGCACGGGCAGTTTGAGTCCTGCTCGGTCCGGCAGCCGAGTCCTGACGGCTCGGTCCTGCCGCCCCGCCCTGGCGCAGCGCCGCCGTTCCGGCTGTGATGCCGGTCACTAGCGACTGCACCTTGTCCATCAGGGCACGGCCCAGGCCGGGAGTCGCCACAGCCGCCGCACCACCACGACCGCCACGTGCACCGCGCCCCCGTCCGCGGCCCAGTCCCGCCGCCCCCCGCCGACTGCGAGCGGGCGCCGCGGCCTCGTCGCCCACCCCTGCCGCCCCGGCCTGGCCGACCGCCCTGGAAGGTGTCACCGTGCCCCGTCGCCGCGGCTGCAGCGGCGGCGGTCTGTGGGGCCGGCTCACTGCGCCGAGCCGCTGTTCCGGCTGTGATGCCGGTCACTAGCGACTGCACCTTGTCAAGCAGGGTCCGGTCCAGACCGGGATTCGCCACCACCGCCGCACCACCACGACCGACACGTGCACCGCGCCCCCGGCCGCGGCCCAGTCCCCTGCCCCGGCCTGGCCGACCGCCCTGGAAGGTGTCACCGTACCATGGCGCCGCGACTGCAGCGGCGGCGGTCTCTGGGGCTGGCTCACTGCGCCGTGCCGCTGTTCCGCCAGTCTGCGGGGCTGGTTCACTGCGCCGTGCCGCTGTTCCGCCAGTCTGTGGGGCCGGTTCACTGCGCCGTGACGCTGTTCCGCCAGTCTGCGGGGCCGGCTCACTGCGCTGTGCCGCTGTTCCGCCAGTCTGCGGGGCCGGCTCATTGCGCCGCGCACCGGTGGCCGCGGCTGTGTGTGCTCTGCGGCGGCGAGGCCGAGCCGGCAGCACCAGCTGCCGCCCCATCCATGACTCGGGTATGATGATGGGGCTGGTGCTGCGCGGCGGCTGGTCGCCCATCGGCGGCAGCATGATGGTCGTGCCGTTCCACGTGTCCGGGATGACGATCGGACACGCGCTGCTGCCCTCCTCCGCTCCGGAGTCGTCATCGTCGTCCAGCAGGATCGGACTGATCGTTCTGGCCGGGCCAGCGGCGCCGCCAAACGTCTTTGACTGGCCGCTCGGCCCTGGCGCTGCTCCAGACATCCTCAGTGGAACTGGACTACTTCCATACCAAGACTACTGCAATGGGCCCCTGAAACAATGCAGAACATGTGAAAAGTAACTGTGTGTCACCAAGGGCGGATCCAGAACAGCAATTTTGGTTGTCAGTTGTTGTTGTTATGGATCAAGAACCATATCCTCTTGAGACCAAGGGTCTAATTGTCTTGTGTCTAGTCTTGAGTCGTCAGTTTGGCAAGTAGTCGTGACACGTGCAACATCCGCCGTCGGTGACAAAGGCCACGCGAGAGCAAAACAATGCAGTTGGTTGCGGGACAAAATCCCTCAAAGTATCACACAATTTTACAAACTCATCGCATTTCACTTTTAACATATTTATAGCTGATTTAAACCAACTTTAATCCTATTAGTGGCAAGGGAGGGCGGATTCCGCCCCCCCCCCCCCCCCTCATGTTTTCTCAGATATCTCCCGCGGTTCCAGGGCCCGGTTTTTTAGGGTTTTTTTATCGGTGTTTTCGGGGTAATAAATATGGTGTATACACTATACACCCCATGTCAATGTATTGTAGCCAAAGCCAGCCAACATGATTCAGCATAATGTTATAGGGCAAACTCCTGTAAGACAGGACATGCCTTAATAGGTAATACTGGATATGCCATGGTGGTGGCTGGTGGTGGAGTACATAATTATGGCCCAAATCATCAAAACACCACCACTACCATGAAATGTTGGGAATTACAGAGCAATACAATACAGTACAGGTAGTTTACCCTAATAAATATGAAACTGTGCTTCAGGCCATTGGAGACACTTGCACCAAATATGTTACAATATGGCTTTAAGTTAATATCACAAGGATCATCTCCTTTAACCCTCGCCCTATGGGGACTTTTTCTCACCTTCGCCCTATGGGTGGGGGGGGGGGGGGGCTAAAAAGACCCCCTGTTAACTTCCAAACCAAGCAACATAGAGCAATGCGGTGAGAACCAGCATGTTGCCTGTCATGAGAGGAATCTAACAGTACGTGATTATTTAGGTTTCAGGTCAACGGGTGACCTTCCAGGTCAAGTGAATGACCTAAGATCGACCACGTCCAAAAATAGCGATTGTCAGGGCTTCCGAACGGAGAGAGATATAGACACCGTAAAAAGCAGTGTGATGCGGGATGCGTCATAAGGAAAATCCAAAGGCATCTCATTTTGAGCATCTAGGTCAACTGGTGACCTTTGGGGTCAGGTCAATGGCCCTTTGGGTTCTGACATGACCTTGACGAAAAGGTCATAGGTCATGATCTAAAAGTCGTATACACTTCAAATTTGTATAGGATATGTATAATTGTTGTAAACTCAGCTACTGAAAATTTCAGCAAGATGCGCCGCATGTGTACAAAATTATTCAAGAAAAACCTCAGGGGGGGTCGTTTTAGAACCCCCCCCCCCCCCCCCCCCCCCTGTAGGGCGAGGGCTAATGGTTTTCCACCATACTAACATAAGTACATATAAATTGGTGAGGCAATTTCCCATAAAGCATAGGAATAAGACCACTGAATAAACACCTAACTGCACATTAACTGTATTTTGATGGGTTCTCCTCACCAAACCTACCTTAATCTTGAACTCTATCCCTTGAGTGTCACAGTCCAGTCAGGATTCTGAAAATATGATATAGGCCATATCAGAACTGCACCAAACACACCAAACCTCGGATATTGGTCAGACCTAGTAGGATGTAGCATACACAATTTGGTCATTACAGTCTGTGCGTGTGCAACTTTCTGGAGAGAAACTACCCTGATGACATATGATTTAGGCCTAGATAATTGTATTGTTACTAGTAGTAACAATACAATTATTTAAGCCTAAATCGATGGAACTGTGTAGTAACTTACTACAAAGTTCCTATTTTATAACTTACTAGAAGGCCCAACATTTTATATCCAGCTAATTTACAAAGCCAGACAATACATTTGCTGCCCATTCCCCAGTCAAATTTGGTATTTATTTTAATAAAACTTGGTTTATATAGACAGCTAATCTATATAGCCAGCCAATGTGTTTGCTGCCCGTTCCCCGGTCCAAACTACAAAGTTTGTATTTTATACCACTTATGCTGTGCATCTCCTCTGAAGGGGTCTTAAACAGCCTTTCACATTTCATATTGGTCTAGACAAATACATTTTTGTGTGGCTGGAGCATTGATCAAACTCACTTTTGATATTGATATGTAATTTTGTATTCTAATCAAAATGTTGAAACTTCAACCCCCTATGCCAGTGTTTTCTTTAAACTGATGCAGAAATATACAATACATGTTAACCCTATTACTGTCAGGATGAAACAGATACGAATCTGTCAGGGGCTTATTCGCCCGCCCGCCCCCCCCCCCCCCCCCCCCACTCTTAGTATCTTGGAAACCGCTGGACCGATTCTCTCTGGGAAAGCAGCATTTGATTCCTTGGAGCATGAACTACATTCCTGTATTAATAAATATCCACAAATTTCATGGGCGGATACAGGTAGCCCAAAAATGGGGGAAAACATGCATTTTTAGATTCTTGCCCTGGGACATTGTTTTAACGCAATTTGGTCATGTTGTTGGATTTTGTCGCCTAATTGTATGCTCTAACATATTATCCTATTTAATGTTTTGGGAAATTGACCCAATACCGTCCTCAGGCAATTCCAAAGGGGGGGTATCTAAAGATAAAGACATAAAAGACATAAAAGAAAAGTGCAACAAAGAGCCTCTTGGGCCCATCCGAGGTTGCACCCCCCCCCCCCCTCCACCAGTCTCGCCCCTTCAAATCACCTTACTCTACCTGCATAAAAGAAGGCTAATCCCACGAGTATTTATGAACTAATCCCTTCTCTGTAAAGTATTTATCTAATCTAATTTTGAAGGAAGCAAGTGTCACTGCATCAGCGACATCCCCTGGTAGCATATTCCAATGTCCTACAACCCTTCTACTGAAAAATGACTGTCGTAGCCTAGTCCTACTTTGTTTCATAATGAGTTTATGCTGATGACCTCTACCTCGATTTTCCCTATTGAACTCAAACATACCCTTTAAATATCCAGAATGCTGACTATTTACAAATTTGAAGACTTCAATTAGATCTCCTCTTAGCCTTCTATATCTAAGTGAAAACATACCCAATTTCCTTAATCTATCTTCATAAGGTAAACTACCAAGACAATTAATCATTTTTGTTGCCCTTTTTTGAACTCTTTCTAACAACCAGCAATCTTTCTCATATGTTGGAGACCAGGCTTGTACACAATACTCCAAATGTGGTCTAACGTATGCACAATACAGTTTTGTTATTACCTTTTCACTCTTGTAGGAAACATTTCTGTTAATGGCCCCTAGCATTCTAAGTGCCTTTTTCCTAGCTTCTACAACCTGGTCTGACGCTGATAGTCTATTGTTTACCACGACACCTAAATCTCTTTCCTTTTCAATCTGCTCCATTTTCTGCCCACCCATTTCATACCTATGTTTACTGCTAACCCGTCCAGCGTGCATAATCTTACATTTACTCAAATTGAATTTCATCTGCCATGCTTCAGACCACTCAACTAGCTTGTCCAGATCTGATTGAAAAACATCCTGATCATGTTTTCCTCTAATAATCCTGACAACTTTTAGATCGTCTGCAAATTTCAAGACTTTGCTGTCTATACTGTTCTCAATTGCATTCACAAATATTATAAAAAGCAATGGGCCCAGGACTGAGCCCTGTGGAACCCCACTGAGAACCTCCTTCCATTGTGATTGGCACCCATTCAATATAACCCTTTGCTGGCGTCCTGAAAGCCACGTTTCTATCCAATCCAGAATCTTGCCCCTGATCCCATGAATTTTAAGTTGCAACCCCAGTCTTGTATGGGGGACTTTGTCAAATGCTTTACTGAAATCAAGAAAAGCTACATCTAGCTGTTTACCCTGATCAACGCTATCTGTTGCAACATCCAAAAACTCCAGAAGATTAGTTAAACAAGAACGGCCCTTCCTAAAGCCATGCTGTGTATCCTTGATGAGTTCATTTTGCTCCAAGAATTCAACAATCTTATCTTTGATGATTGATTCAAGCACCTTGCAGACTAATGAGGTCAGACTAACTGGTCTATAGTTTTCCTCTTTACTTCTATCTCACTTTTTATGAATAGGAACAACATTTGCTCTTTTCCAATCAAGTGGAATTTTACTATCTGCAAGTGATTTAGAAAATATTATGGCTAATGGAACCGACAACTCCCTTTCAGATTCTCTTAAAAGTCTAGCATGGATTTCATCAGGTCCTTCTGCCTTGTTAGGCCTTACTTTCTTTAGATATTCTAGAACAAGTTCACTACTTATGCCACCTAGCTCTCCTATAGTCTCCTCTGTCTCTAGCTCAGGCTGAAGTGCTGCAATACTACTCTGGTCCTCGATAGTAAAGACAGATTGAAACTGATCATTAAGCACTTCAACCATTTCACTGTCCTTGCTAACTAACACATCATCTACCTTAAATGGACCTATATTTTTGGAAACTGTACTTAACTTATAAAAACTGGAGAACTTCTTACTATCTGCATTACAATGTCTAGCTAAATCAAGTTCCTTTGCCCTTTTAGCTGCTCTGACCTTTTTCTTAACTGAATTTCTTGCATTCTGGTAGGCCTTCTGATTTATATCTAGTGAAGATCCCTTCAAAATGCCAAATGCACTTCTTTTAGCTTGTATAGCACTCCTTACTTCTGGGGTAAGCCAAACTGGATTGCCCTTGGTTCTGTTACGTTTGTGCCTGAGGGGTATATGCCGATTTTGAATTTGGCTTAATCTAGCTTTGAAAACATTCCAGGCCTCACATGCATCTAAACCTGCCAACTCAATGTTCCATTTTATCTGTGCGAGGTCATTTCTAATACCATCAAAATCAGCCCGGCTGAAGTTTGGAACCATAATAAGGTTATCTTTGGGCCTCATTTCTGATGAGATATTGAATTTAACCATATTGTGATCACTGGTTCCTAGACCTGCACAAATACTTATGTCACTAACTAGATCACTGTTGTCTGAGAATACAAGGTCTAGAATGGAGCAATGTCTGGTTGGCTGTTACAAACTGATGCATGAAAAGCTCCTCTTCAAAGATTTGCCTATACAACCTACACTCATTTGTTTCCTCTGCTATACTTTCGTATCCTCTTAAGTTAAAATCTCCCATAATAAGACACTGAGCCCGAAAGTTCCTACGTATTTCCTCACAAATATCTTGGTCTGTTTCAGCTTGGGAGTTCCTTGGAAGATTCCCTGGTCTGTAAAATGCACCTATCCTCAACCTTCCTCTGTTTCCTGTACCAATTTTAATGTCAAGCCAGATTGATTCTACTTCTTTTACTTTACTAGAATCATCAACTCTAGTAGTGCAGTACAAGCTATTTACATATACAAACACTCCGCCTCCCTGCCGTGATTCTCTGCAGTATGAGAACATGTTATACCCTTGTAACTCGAAATCCTGTAGCCTATCCCTATTATACCCCTCACTAACCCATGTCTCGGTTACACAAATGATATCAGGCTTTTCAAGGGCAACATAACACTCAAACTCATCAAATTTAGACCTAATACTTTGGGCATTCAGCAACACACATGTGATCTTATACTTTGAGCTGACTCTACTAATTCTGAGGGAATTATGATCTACTGTCCTATTCTGACATGAACTTCTACCAATGCTTACTTCCTGATGCCCTAGTACTAGCGTCCCTGAACCCCCCCCCCCCCCCTCCTACCTAGTTTCCCTGAATGACACTTCTGTAGGCATCTCCCAAAGCCCTTGCCCCCTCATCCGATAAGTGAAGCCCATCCTTCATATAGTACCTATGCCACTCATAGAACTGATCCCATAAGTCTACATAACTAAGCCCCATAGCTGAACATAAGTTCTGAACTGAGCTGTTCACAGACAGAGCTCTCGAGTACCACTCCTCACTGGCTCCACAGCGAGGGAGGATGCCAGTCACAATGACTGGTTTCCTGGACTCCTTCAACCTCTGCAGCAGGCTCCGGTACTCCGCTACTATTTTCACACTCTGCCTAGGTCCTATGTTGTTCACCCCCACCTGTATTATAACTGTCTCCGGGCTACTCCTACCAAGTTCTGCCTCAATGACAGGGCCCATATCAACTACTTTTGCCCCCGGTTTGACTATACATTTGTCCCTCTTCCCACAGAATGTTCGCCTTAAGGGCCTTACCCTTGAGTCCCCAACCCCTAAATGCTGAATCTGTTCCCCGTCACTTTCAGCTGCTGACTCTAACGCACTGAACCTATTTGCTAGTGTAACCTGCTGATGTTCCCTGGGGCTGTACTGCCTGACTCTACCCTGAACTTTTGTCCATCCCTCCTGATCCCCTTCCCTCTTCCTCCTCCAGATTCTGCTACCACCCTCCATTACCCAGCACCCCTCCTCATCCTTACTGTCTGTGGCCCTAGCATTACTTTCCACAATGTTGGGTCTCCAGAAACGTGACCCTCCAACACACTTCCAAACCCCAGCCGCACTATCCACCTTTGCCTTATCCTCCTCCCTTATGCCCCTATCAGAACTACCACTGGTCCCCTGATCCTGTAGGCTCCTTTTCTGACCCCCTAACCACAATCTGCGCATACGTTCCTTGGTCAGGAGCTACACCCTCCTGCGGCTCATCTCTACACCTACACTTACTTAACTGCGCCTCAAGCTCCGCTACTCTAGCCTGGAGGGCCTCTAGCTCTGCTACCTTCGCCTGCATCCTAGTCATGCTCATTTGAATACACTAGTAACTTAGGTATATAACTTAGGTACTATGCACTTTTCAATACTTTACTAACTTAACTTAACTTTTTTTGTTTGTTTTTTCTTCTTCTAAACCTTAACTAGATCTAGGTAAAGCTAGTAACACAAATCAGCTATGAGTGCACCTAATACTAGACTAAATATCTAATCCTTAAATAAACTGAATACTAAATACACCTTAATTATCCCTAATTTTCTAAAATATCTACTTATCCAACCCTGCAACTAATAACACAAAAATAAGACTAAGACAATTTTGGCGCACACAAGCTAGAATGAAAAGTCCTTTAAAAAGCAAGTAAGAGGTAACAGCTAACTATGAATGCTTAAAAATAATACTTAAACGATCCACAAAACTAAATATCTAATCCTTATATCTAAATATAATGTGGTTCCTCAAAAAATACACAAAACAACAGAGCTATCCAACAGCTACTTAGCTTGGCTAAAGCAGGGTTCAGAAGTTACTATAATATTTTTTGGCAACTTGATTTCTGTTTTAGATGCATATAAGTATATGTATATGCATGAGAATGTAAATTATGGTAGTTTTTTATTTGTGCAGTGACGTGCTCAGGAGGGGAAGAGGAGGGGAATTGAGCTTTGTCTTTTGTTATCTCTATCTTGGCTTATTGATATATTTTGTTATGTCGTGTCACACCATGGGTCCACAACTCCCCCTAATTGCATACCTGTGACCGCCTATGCCCCAAAATCCAATTGTGATCCATGCAGATGATATTGCAAGAAATTACCATCTGCAAAATAACGTTCAGGGGCACCAAACACATTGTGTGTGAACGGAGTCAAATGCATGCCTACAAAATCTGTCCCTGTAGTCACCCTTGGGACAAAAAAAAATATATGAACCGGTCTGTGTGCAAGGCATTGCTGAAACTGGCCACCAAGTTTCAAGTTGGTATCTTTTGCTATGCAGTTACACATTGTGGTTCCAAAACTCCCCCTAATTTCATCCCTGGAGGCACCCATTACATTGGGCCATGCACTTGCATCCAACCCCTGGAACTGCCTATGCCACAAAATACAATTGTGACCCATGCCGATCATATTAAAAACAAGATAGTCCACTGTGAAATAATGTTTTGAGTTACTAAACACCATGTGTATACACTTGCCCCCAAAATTCAGTTCCTGGAGTCGCCTGTGGGAAACCCAAAAATATTTAATAAATCACACAAGGTGTTCAAAGAACACCCAAGAAGGTTCACTGGGTTCAAAATTCTCATCTTTCATATTTTGATAGAATACCAGTGACCCAAAATACGTCCCTGAAAGTGCACATGCACAATCCAAAATTTTGAGATTTTTTTAAAAAAAAACATGTCTACAAATGGCATTAAGAAAAGGTGTGAAAGTTTTAGTCTATCTACAACAGTTAGAGAATGAGAACTGATTCCCTTTGAAAGCTGAGCCATGCTGAAAACCAAACATGCCACCAAAAACCATGCCTGGAGCCGCCCCTGGTGAGCAGAACATTTGGAAAATTTGCCAAAATGTGCCCAATGAAGTTAGGAAAAGTCAAGAAGTTGCAAGGCCATATCTTTACTCATTTGGGGACAGGAGCAGAAAACCTTGGGGGGGGGGGGTCGTTTTAGCCCGACACTATAGGCCATAGGGTTAAGAAAAGTATGGGGAATCAAGGTGGGTATTGCACAAATATGAATATGAAATAAAGCTTGCAAATACTTTAACGATAAGAATTAATGGATGGTAAAATTCCATGACTGGCTAATGTTACACTCCCGATAGATCACATCATCTGACCACGGAGATATCACCAGAGTTTCGCCAGTAGCTGCATTAAATTTAGGACGCGTGTACTTCGAGTCAAATGTACATTTATCCTATACTGCCTTTCTGCTTAAATCGAGTTAATACTAGTTTTACACCAAAAATGCCTCCTGATTAAATCGACTCGGATCTGAGTCGCTTTTGACGTGATTTACACATAACGGCTGTGCAGTGTATGTCGCGTTGCGAGTAGTTTTGACGTGATTTACACATAACGGCTGTGCAGTGTATGTGGCGTTAAAGACATAAAGACATAAAAGAAAAGTGCAACAAAGAGCCTCTTGGGCCCATCCGAGGTTGCACCCCACCCCACCCCCCCCCCCCCCCACACCCCCTCCACCAGTCTCGCCCCTTCAAATCACCTTACTCTACCTGCATAAAAGAAGGCTAATCCCACGAGTATTTATGAACTAATCCCTTCTCTGTAAAGTATTTATCTAATCTAATTTTGAAGGAAGCAAGTGTCACTGCATCAGCGACATCCCCTGGTAGCATATTCCAATGTCCTACAACCCTTCTACTGAAAAATGACTGTCGTAGCCTAGTCCTACTTTGTTTCATAATGAGTTTATGCTGATGACCTCTACCTCGATTTTCCCTATTGAACTCAAACATACCCTTTAAATATCCAGAATGCTGACTATTTACAAATTTGAAGACTTCAATTAGATCTCCTCTTGGCCTTCTATATCTAAGTGAAAACATACCCAATTTCTTTAATCTATCTTCATAAGGTAAACTACCAAGACAATTAACCATTTTTGTTGCCCTTTTTTGAACTCTTTCTAACAACCAGCAATCTTTCTCATATGTTGGAGACCAGGCTTGTACACAATACTCCAAATGTGGTCTAACGTATGCACAATACAGTTTTGTTATTACCTTTTCACTCTTGTAGGAAACATTTCTGTTAATGGCCCCTAGCATTCTAAGTGCCTTTTTCCTAGCTTCTACAACCTGGTCTGACGCTGATAGTCTATTGTTTACCACGACACCTAAATCTCTTTCCTTTTCAATCTGCTCCATTTTCTGCCCACCCATTTCATACCTATGTTTACTGCTAACCCGTCCAGCGTGCATAATCTTACATTTACTCAAATTGAATTTCATCTGCCATGCTTCAGACCACTCAACTAGCTTGTCCAGATCTGATTGAAAAACATCCTGATCATGTTTTCCTCTAATAATCCTGACAACTTTTAGATCGTCTGCAAATTTCAAGACTTTGCTGTCTATACTGTTCTCAATTGCATTCACAAATATTATAAAAAGCAATGGGCCCAGGACTGAGCCCTGTGGAACCCCACTGAGAACCTCCTTCCATTGTGATTGGCACCCATTCAATATAACCCTTTGCTGGCGTCCTGAAAGCCACGTTTCTATCCAATCCAGAATCTTGCCCCTGATCCCATGAATTTTAAGTTGCAACCCCAGTCTTGTATGGGGGACTTTGTCAAATGCTTTACTGAAATCAAGAAAAGCTACATCTAGCTGTTTACCCTGATCAAAGCTATCTGTTGCAACATCCAAAAACTCCAGAAGATTAGTTAAACAAGAACGGCCCTTCCTAAAGCCATGCTGTGTATCCTTGATGAGTTCATTTTGCTCCAAGAATTCAACAATCTTATCTTTGATGATTGATTCAAGCACCTTGCAGACTAATGAGGTCAGACTAACCAGTCTATAGTTTTCCTCTTTACTTCTATCTCCCTTTTTATGAATAGGAATAACATTTGCTCTTTTCCAAAGTGGAATTTTACTATCTGCGAGTGATTTAGAAAATATTATGGCTAATGGAACCGACAACTCCCTTTCAGATTCTCTTAAAAGTCTAGCATGGATTTCATCAGGTCCTTCTGCCTTGTTAGGCCTTACTTTCTTTAGATATTCTAGAACAAGTTCACTACTTATGCCACCTAGCTCTCCTATAGTCTCCTCTGTCTCTAGCTCAGGCCGAAGTGCTGCAATACTACTCTGGTCCTCGATAGTAAAGACAGATTGAAACTGATCATTAAGCACTTCAACCATTTCACTGTCCTTGCTAACTAACACATCATCTACCTTAAATGGACCTATATTTTTGGAAACTGTACTGAACTTATAAAAACTGAAGAACTTCTTACTATCTGCATTACAATGTCTAGCTAAATCAAGTTCCTTTGCCCTTTTAGCTGCTCTGACCTTTTTCTTAACTGAATTTCTTGCATTCTGGTAGGCCTTGTGAGTAGTTTTGACGTGATTTACAAATAACGGCTGTGCAGTGTATGTCGCGTTGTGAGTAGTTTTGACGTGATTTACACATAACGGCTGTGCAGTGTATGGGGCTGTTGCAGCGCCCTCACCCGCCCTCACCCGGAATAGGTTGAGGCGTGCCCGGTGGAGGTGCGGTGGAGCGGCGCGCGGGAACGAGGGGTAGAGACTCGGTGGAATTATCAGCTGTTGGCCATCATTTGTTTGGGTGCGAATTCACGATCACGGTCTCCGCTGTATTGCGAGCTGCACACTGGGCCATTCGTCGAGCGATATCACTGCGACATTCTGCGGTTTAGCAGTGTTTAGCACATAAAAAGCTCGTCCGGACCAGCTTTATTCCGCGATATCGCGCGCCAAATGACTCAGTGTGCGGCCGCCATTTACATATACATTATTTTATTCCTCGCAGTTTTGCGTTTTACCGTGCGTGTCAGAAATATGTTGAGGTACTCTTATCCACCGTGCGTTTAACATAGATCTAAATAACACTGGAATCCATGCAAAAGCTGTCCACAATGCTCTCGCGAATGGCGCCGAATTTTTTTTACAAAAGTTTGTCACTGGTGCGCCATAGCTGCCGTAATCCGACTTTGCCCGATCTCATCCGCTCGACGAGCGGTTGAGATTTTGCTCATCCGGTTGAGGTTGGTGGAGGCTCAACCGATTTTAGTTGAGGCGCGGGAACGGCCGGTGGAGAAAATAAGGCCTCCACCTAATCCGGATGAGGGCGCTGGAACAGCCCCTCATCCGGATGTTACGTTGTGAGTAGCTTTGACGTGATTTAAGCATAAGTTACTCGGCATATATCGCGCTGAGTAGTTTTGATGCGACCTACACAAGCGTGTTCGAGTTATGATCACTTTATGAGTGGTCGAAACACAATTAACATTTAAAGGACATTCTGAATACATTTAATATGTACGCATAGGCGCCGAAAGTGGGGGACGGGGGGGGGGGCACGTCCCCAAACATTTTCGGATTTTAACATCACGCCTATGGGTGTGCATGGAAATAATCGACTTCAGAACGCGTGTCTGTGGATCTTGACGGGTAAAAGTTAGTACTACCTGCATTGCACATAAACACAATGGTCCATGGGTTTAATGTATTCAAGCATTAGGTCCGAGACCTAACTTGGATAATCATTATAATACACAACCTTCACACAGCCCGTCCGACGTCGGTTCTTCATCTATCACACGACACACAGCAACCTCATCACAGAGGCATAGGATATGATAGTCAAGGAGTGCAAAGGAAGTAATCCGCAGCATTGGTCAATATCGTTCCGATATCCTGTAGAAAAACAAACAAAGAAAGGCTCCCGCACTTAGTTCTGGGATCTAACAGTCGAAATCAAAAGGGTAAGGAAGGACTATAAACACCATTTTGACAAACTTCTACATGTATCAGCAGCATAACGATTGTTGCAGATTCAATAGCAAAATAAAGGAAACGCTAGTAGAATAACGCAAACAAATAGCATTCGTCCGTCTTCCGGAGGCAGTGATACCTACTGGATTGACTTTTGAATCATCACACGTTTTGGCCACGGGCTGAACCGACACATACATGCACTCATAAATTCGTCTAAAGAAACCCCTGAACGGTCGATAGAGCATACGAAAGTCATGTTAAAGCCATACGGAGAAGTAATACGCTTAAGAGTATCGTAAAAAGGACGCAGCATCACATATCTCTAACCTCTTCCACTGTCTTTCTGGACTAGAATGGAGTTCATGCTCCCATCACTGGCGACGCAGAACATCATATGTGTACGACATAAGAACAAAGTCTAACGTCATTCTTCACTAGATTCCATGCAAATTGAACCAATGAAGTGGAGAACATTGGATGACATGCATAGTTAAGCGCATTGGTGAAACATGCACAGCATATCATTTGTACATTGCCGTAGTTTTTCGGCCAAAGTTTGTTCGCCGACGCTTAAGTGCATATTTCATCTAAACTAACTGTACACATGCAATTTACGCTATATTTACAAAACAGGTTATGATCCCATAAGCGGAAGTGATACAGGCATCGAAGTAACAGCAATGTCAGGTATTTGGCAGGTACTTCTGGCGTCTTCGACACATCATCTTCATGACAGCATACTGCATACGGGATGGGATTTCGGGATGACCGGCAGACGAGTCGCTCGGTCTATGTACTCGGGCGATCCAGACATCCACGGCTTTGTCCAGGAGTCTGAGAATAGGCAGAAATGAATCGTCAAAATCACGGTATCAAACTTATTAGCCATTTAATTCATAAGACAACTTATAAGCATCAACTTGTATTCAAGACATCGGAACAAAATACAAAATGCTGCTAAACGCACCGTAAATATTTACACGATTTTGTCCACTGTCCACTGACTAGGAATGAGGGACTAGGGTCTAGGGACGATGGTGCAGTGGGAGGGTCCAGGACAGGGCTCAAGGACAGGGGTCCAGTGGCAAGGAATGAGGGATGAGGGAGGGGGGTCAGTGACCAGGAATGAGGGATGAGGGTCAAAAGATGAAGGTCCAGGGGAAGGGCTCAGGGACGAGAGGCGAGGGTCGAGGTACGAGGACCCAGCGACGGGGGTCCAAGGTAGAGGGTCCAGCAACAAGGGATCAGGGACGAGGGTCAGGATCAGGACTGAGGGGAGAAGATCCAGTGACCATGAATGAGGGACGAAGGTCCAGTGACTAGGAATGAGAGACACAGGTCCAGTGACCAGGAATGAGGGACTAGGGTCTAGGGACGAGTCCAGGGGGAGGGTCCAGGGACAAGGGCTAGGACGAAGGTCCAGGGACAAGGGTCCAGAGGCCAGGAAGAGGGACGAAGTTCCAGGGAGGAGGAACTGTGGACGAGGGTCAAAGGACAAGGGATCGGGGACAAGGGTTCAGTGACCAGGAATGAGGGACGAATTTAGTGACCAGGAATGAGGGACGAGGATTCAGGGACAAGAGCTCAGGGACGAGGGTCCAGGGAGAAGGGCTTAATGACGAGGAGACGAGGATCCAGGGACGAGGGTCCAGTGACGGTGGTCCAGGGACAAGCACTCAAGGACGAGTATCCAGGGACGAGAGTCCAGGGAGAAGGGTACAGTGACCAGGAATGAGGGATTAGGGTCCAGGGACGAGGATTCATTGACCAGGAATGAGGGACGAGGGTCTGCGGATGAGGGCTCAGGGAAGAGGGTCCAGGGGTGTGGGTCAAGGGATGATGGTCCATGGAAAAGGGATAAAGGACGAGAATCCAGCGACGATGGACCAGGGACGGGGTCCAGTGACCAGGAATGAGGGACGAGGGTCCATGGATGAGGGTTCGTAGATGAGGGCTCAGGGACGAGGGTCCAGGGTCCAGAGACAAGGGCTCAGGGATAAGGCTCCAAGGGCTCAGGGATAAGGATCCAAGGGCAATGGTCCAGTGAACAGGAATGTGGGACGAGAGTCTAGGGACGAAGGTCCAGGCTCAGGGATAAGGATACAGGAACGAGGATCCAGGGACGGGGTCCAGTGACAAGGGCTCAGGGATGAGGAATCAGGGACGAGGGCCAAGGGAGAAGGGCTCAATAATTAGGATACAGGGACGAGGGTCCAGTGACGGGGGTCAAGGGAAAAGGGACAAGGGCTCAGAGATGAGGATCCAGGGACGAGAGTCCAGCGACAAGGGTTCAGGGACGAGGATTCAGGGACAAGGGTCAAGGGAGAAGGGCGCAAGGATGAGGATCCAGGGACGAAGGTTCAGTGACCAGGAATGTGGGACGAGAGTCTAGGGACCAGGGTCAAGGGATGAGGGTCCAGGGACAAGGGCTCAGTGATAAGGATCCAGGGACAATGATTCAGTGACCAGGAATGTGGGACGAGAGTCTATGGACGAGGGTCCAGGGGTGAGGGTAAGGGATGAGGGTCTAGGACAGGGGCTCAGTAATAGGGATCCAGGTACGAGGATCCAGGGACGGGGGTCCGGCGACAAGGGCTCAGGGACGAGGGTCAAGGGAGAAGGACTCAAGGATGAGGATCCAGGGACGAGGGTCCAGTGACGGAGGTCGAGGGAAGAGGGCACAGGGACAAGGGATCAGGGACGATGATCCAGGGACGAGAGTCCAGGGAGAAGGGTCCAGTGACCAGGAATGAGGGACGAGAGTCTGGGGACGAGGGTCCAAGGGCGAGGGTCAAGGGATGGGGTCCAGTGACAAGGGCTCAGGGACGGGGGTCCAGTGACAAGGGCTCAGGTACGAGGATCCAGTGACCAGGAATGTGGGAAGAGAGTCTAGGCAAAATAAATGACGACCAATAATCTACGAAAGCCATGCAATCCACCCACCTGCAGTCCTCCAGATTTTGCATCCAGCTCTACCCTCTTCTTTCCCCTTCCCCACCAACACACTCCCGTCACGACCACCGCCGACGCGGAACTGGGGGGGGGGGGGGGGGGCTGGGCCGGCTGGGGTCAGGCGCCAGCCGCGAATCTTCGATGCCCCCGACGCCGACCGAGCCTTTGTGAACGAATTGCGCGCGGTTAAAATAGTGGCTATTGCGCATGCGCTGTTGTGACGTCACGTCTCGCTGAAGCGACCCGATTCGGATCTGCCCTAGGATTGGGCGTGATTTGCGCTAGGTGGCACGCGGGTGTAAATTGACTCAGGCCTACCTCAGGATTAGACGTGATATACGCAAGCAGGGCAGCCGGGTGTAAGTCGACTCAGATCTGACGTGATTTTATCGGCAACAAGGGGTGGAGTAAATCTACTCCGATCTGACGTGATTTTATCGGCAACAAGGGGTGGAGTAAATCTACTCGGATTTGACGTGATTTACACAATAGAACTGCCCTGAGTAATTTTACCTTTAACTCGATACACACGCTCCCTTAAATTTAATTAAAATTAAGGAAAATGAAATAAGGAATACACTGGTGTGGGTACTGGTGATGTTCAAACTGTTGTTGATGTTGCTGTAAACCCAAATAAGCAACATTTAATGATAATTTGCAATGGAAGTCCCCTGGTAGACACCGCCAAGCCATATAATAACGCAGTGGCCAATTTGTGTACGCTACGATCTGTATAAACAACACGGTGGAACGGTATATCAACATGCAGAGGAATGCCTGCAAATTCAGGGTTAGAACAACGGGTATAACAGTAAGCAACTTAACGCCCAAATTAATGAGACAAGATATAATTTTTCTGGTAATTGTTTTGTCTATTATAAATTGACAGTATTGTTTGATATCAATAACTTGTATTTCCATAGATTATATCTTCATTTAGTTAATTTAATTCCACCAAATATACGACGTAGTAGTCGAAGTAGTGTATATTTCAGTACCTGTAGTGCAACTGTAGTGGATTTGGAAGCGGTCACGAAAACTCAACTATAACGCGCGAAATACATTCGTTGTGCTTTTGTTTTGAGATATAAAAATACATGATGAGCCAAGATAACTATAACTAACTATATACATATAATGATAACTATATATGTGATGAGCCATCCATGATCCTGCGTGCGCCACTGCCCTCAGCCAATCAGCTTGCAGCTGGTGCTAGCAAGCGAACCGCCGGCCGCCGGTTGGCACATCTCCAATGCGAGTCTATTCTTACGCGACTACTTTCGAATCTGATTGGCTGAACCATTGTTTACATTCGCGTGACGTCAGGACTCTGACTCGGAGAGTATGCATATAGTTTTGATAAACAATAAAAATGTACGGTCTTCTGTCCTGAATCGGCGCGATATAAGGCCATTTTGACATTTTTTTTAATTAAAAAATATCAAATCGTGTTTGGTACAAAATTCAAGGTGAACTATTTCCGCAGGAAAACGTGGGCTTTTCTAAGTGTGACTTTATTTTCATTGTCGTGCTCGGTGCTGGTACAGAGTGTTGAGTTACCGTATTGGGACCAGTGGCGGCGGAAGGTATTTTCGGATGGGGGGGGGGGTGGGGCAAAGAAACCCAGGGCGCCTCCTCGGGCCAAGCGCCCCCCCCCCCCGCAATTTTTTTCTCTCGCGAAATGATATCTCCTCGGATTTAGGCTATAATATTATACCAGTAAACGCCTTTTTGGTCGATGACCGAGCGGGCGCGCTCTGGCAAAGGGTCTGTTCCATTGGCTCCTCTAACCTCCTCAAAGCTCCTCCAAATTAAAAGTATTGTTCCCGTGGCCTCTAAGCTCCTCCAAGCTCGCCTCAAACCTCCTCCGAACTCCTCCGAAATGAAAGGTGGTTTTTCTGGGGGGCGCGAGTTGTTTGGTAGCAGTGACATCACCATGGCAGTCGAATCCCGCTCCACAGAGGCTCTGGCAGAGGCTCTCCTTGGCGGTAATTGCTGGCACTAGCGGATACAGGGGGGGGGGGCATCAAGAGGAAATGCCCCCCCCCCCCCCACCCACAGAAATCTGGGAGGGGCATTCAATACAAGTATGCCCCCCGCGCGTTCCCTGCACTGAACGTGAAAAACAATGATCTTAGGAGAAAACTTCATGAAAACGGAAGTTTTGTTCTCGAGTGATTGCATTTGAAGTTTGTATGTATCCCTTTATTTCAATAATAGACAAAACAGCGCACCTGATGCAATGCAAGCAGCCCGGTAACACTTAACCCGCGCCCCGCTGGGAGGGGGGGGGGGGAGCAGAATCTGCCCCTCCCGAATTTTCTCAATAACTTGAAAACTATATCAACGCCAAACTTTCAGTACCTTATGCTGCATCAGTTCGACGTCTTCTCACCAAATTCCAATAAAATTTATGTCGTATTTTGAGAGATAATGACGTTGTAATGTCATGTCATGCCATTTTTGGTGGAAAAACGACAAATGTTTGAACAATCGTAGACCATAGAGTCTTGAAGCAAATTGCAAATACAAAACGTTAAAAGAAAGGAAATGGCATTCTCTTCTAAATGGCTATTTCGGATTTTCGACATTTTGTGTTTTTGACCGCCAAAAATAAAAATAAAATGATTTTTTTGGTGACAAAAAATCACCAAAATCAATTTTGGGAATTTGAAAAGTGAATTTCTTAAGCTCGAATACCAATATAAGGTGACCGGCCCAAATCTGCGGAGAATGCCCCCCCCCCCCCCTCCACGGAGAGAGGCTGGATCTGCCAGTGTTCATGAGGGGCGAGTCGGCCCCCTTCAGATGACTCATGAGGGGAGAGTCGGCCCTTCAGACGACTCATGAGAGGCGAGTCGGCCCTTCAGATGACTCATGAGAGGCGAGTCGGCCCTTCAGATGACTCATGAGAGGCGGGCGGCCCTCCAGATGACTCATGAGATGCGAGTCGGCCCTTCAGACGACTCATGAGGGGCGAGTCAGCCCTTCAGATGACTCATGAGAGGCGAGTCGGCCCTTCAGATGACTCATGAGAGGCGAGTCGGCTCTTCAGATGACTCATGGGAGGTGAGTCGGCCCTTCAGACGACTCATGAGATGCGAGTCGGCCCTTCAGACGACTCATGAGAGGCGAGTCAGCCCTTAAGACGACTCATGAGGGGCGGGCGGCCCTCCAGATGACTCATGAGAGGCGAGTCGGCCCTTCAGATGACTCATGAGAGGCGAGTCGGCCCTCCAGATGACTCATGAGGGGCGAGTCAGCCCTTCAGATGACTCATGAGAGGCGAGTCGGCCCTTCAGATGACTCGTGGGAGGTGAGTCGGCTCTTCAGATGACTCATGGGAGGTGAGTCGGCTCTTCAGACGACTCATGAGATGCGAGTCGGCCCTTCAGACGACTCATGAGGGGCGAGTCAGCCCTTCAGATGACTCATGAGAGGCGAGTCGGCTCTTCAGATGACTCATGGGAGGTGAGTCGGCTCTTCAGATGACTCATGAGAGGTGAGTCGGCTCTTCAGATGACTCATGGGAGGTGAGTCGGCTCTTCAGATGACTCGTGGGAGGTGAGTCGGCCCTTCAGACGACTCATGGGGGCGAGTCGGCACTTCAGATGACTCATGATAGGAGAGTCGGCCCTTCAGACGACTCATGAGGGGATAGTCGGCCCTTCAGACGACTGATGAGAGGCGAGTCGGCCCTTCAGATGACTCGTGGTCGCGACAGGTGTACTGAGGTGACAGTGAAACTGCCGCCGCCGCCGCTCAGTAGGCTAATGACCAGACGTCGACAGATGGTGGGAGCGTCCCTAGCTACACCAGACCGCCACGTGATGTGAGCCCTAGCTACACCAGGCCGCCACGTGATGTGAGCCCTGGCTACATCAGGCCGCCACGTGATGTGAGCCTCGGCCATACCAATCGATCACGTGATCAGGGGTCAAAAATAACGCCAACTCGACAACGTCGTTAGTAGCAATTCAGCGTTACACCAAACGAAGATTTGTAGCAAAACTGGCCAATGGCAAGACATAAAAATTGCACTATCATTACTGCGGTATATGCTTGAATGAGTCACTTTCTGTTTGTTGTAGATCCTGTACACTTATGGGGCTGTTTTGTATATTCACGGCTGGTTGATCTCAGTTTTCTGGAGATATTTTGAAAGTAATATGTTGCTAGCGAGAAATTGGAAAAATATCACCATAAGTGGGCAAATATCACAAGTTTCTCGCAAGATCTAGAGACTAAACGTACCTTTTAAGGAAATCTACACCTACCGGAGATAGAGAATATTGTAGCAAAAAATTCCAACATGAATCGACAGAGAGTGATACAGGTTGTATATTTTTGTATCACGCATAATACGAATAAAGGACATCAAATTGTACTTCAAAATATTCCAATATCTTTTAATAAAATTATTTCAAAGTTATTCTCAGGCCATATTTAACAAAATGAATGTAAATCAATGAAGCGTAAAGACTTCCAGTCTGCTTTTTATGGTACCCCATCACTATAAGTTCAAGGTTTTCGAATGTTGACAAAGCCCTCCTTTGACATTTTGGTCTCGCGCTGGTTGGTGGTGTCTCTGTTGCGATAAGATCGATTTTTGGTGCTCCAAGGATCTGTGTTGTTTATCATGAGTAAAGTAAAGAAGGCTAAGTTAACAAACTCTAGAATGGAGATTTTGTGCGGATATCTCACCAAGGATGGAGCTGAGTGTAGTTTTTCATGCCTAAATTATCATCGTCCTCGGCTGCTGAAACACACAAAGAAACATCATCCTGCGGAGTCGGATGTCCTCCTACGTGGTTCTGCTGCCTGGGTAAGTGTTCAGTTATTTGTATTGCGCTAGGGACTAGGGACTAGGGAGCGCTCCCCGGCCGCTCCATAGAATTATTCGTATTTTTCCGGAAGTAGGCAGCGTGACTGTGAAAAACTGTGCTGACGTGGAGACGGGAACGTTTGGGACACATTTAGCGCCTACCTCGAAAACTGTGAGTGCGGAATTAGCCTAAAATCGCTCAACAACTTTGATTTTTCTGACAGACCTCGTCGCGCCGGTGACTGTCCTTGTAGTGCCTGTGATGCCATTTATGAAGAGAGGCCACTCTCAAGTCATCGACAAAACTCCAAATTGAACGAATTTTACGTAACCGTCGTCTGATTCCCGACTTTCTGGACCGTTTTCAAGAAATAAGCAAAATACTCAAAACTATTTCTTCAGCGCATGAGCGCTGCGATGGGCGCATGAGCACCGACATCAATCTGCCGACACCCCGTCTCCCACGTCCCCAATGTCGGCCCGCGCCGCTGCTCGGCACCGGCCCGAATCACCCTCTGTCGAGCCAGGCGCGTAGCCAGGATTTTTATCGGGGGTGGGGCACGTCGGTGGTAGAATCAAATTTAGCTCCTCAACCATATGTTGTTGACCGGAGGGGGGGGGGGGAGGGAGGGAGCCGGGTCGTTAGATAATCTAATTTTATTAAGTGTAAATTTGTTTTGCTCAGAGGGGGAGGGGCATGGCTCCCGTGCCCCCCCCCCCCCCTAGCTACGTCCCTGCGTCGAGCCGAGTCCGTCGGTCGCCGCCGCAACCGACGACCTTGACGGCGGCGACGCAGGGGAAAGCCTTTGCCGAGACGGATGGGTGGAAGGAAGGTGAAATGGAGAAAATATATTTAGATAGTGGAAGGCAATCAATATAGGCGCAGAATTCGACGTTTAATACAATTTGCTTTCCTTGCCGCAGAGCAGGACATAATTCCAGGAAACTGCGTTTTTTTAGTACAATAGGTCCTCGAATCGCCAAACAGGAACCAAACATGTTCTGCTGCATCTTCTCTACCTGTTGCAATTTTTATGTTAATTTTTCTGAAGGTGAAATGAAGTAGCCTAAATTCGAGGAGAAAATTAATGTAGGGATGGGTTGATTTCCTTCAGACAACTTTGCCACCTGAACCTAAAAATCCTGTCGATTCCCATGATCCAATTACTCAGTTCCACTATTCACGAAACCTTCACCTATACATTTGCCTTTTTCGTTTCCTCAGATGCTGGCGAGACACCAGTCATCACGCATGGAGGAGCATCCAAGTACTGGAGATGCTCCTGTGCCTGCCGAGTCGGCGCAGCAGCCTTTCCCAACTGGGCGTAACAAAGTAGCCCCTGAACATTTGCCTGCAGACGTGCACCCGACATGTGATGATGTTGATATGACCGACAGTGTACCGGCGATTAGCACTGAGACGGTTCGCAACGATAACGGGGATAGAGGATCTGAAGTTACTTCTGACAATGGTCTTAACCTATCCCAGCATGAGCCTTCCATGGATTTGCGTGAAGATGTTTGTGCGATGAAAAACAAGCTGGATGAGGTACTTCATGAGCTGCAAAGCGTCAAAAGGGGTTTGTCTGATGTTGTTAGACTGACCCAAGAACGTTCCACGTCAAAACATGACAAGGAAAATGTTGCGGATTTTGAAGATCAGTTAAAAACAGCGATGTTCATGTCCGGCAGAAGCCTTGCTCATTTGGACGTTGCGACTGATAACGATCTCGGACGGGCGCCGGGAAGCAATGCGCTGCATTGCAAGACATGTGTGCCGAAGTTTTTCAGCAGCGTGCATGTTCACGAGGGCTCTAAGGTTTTCGGAGTTTTTAGGTATGACTTTAGCCTCGGCTCGTCGTTTTCTAAGTCTGAAAAAAATCCCATGATGTTCCGAAACCTCAAAACGGCTGTGCGATGTCACTTTCGGTCCAATAAACACCTGGAAAAAAACTGCCAGCGCGCTGGCCAATGCCTTGATGCTGAAGCAGGGGCGCAGCCAGACCTTCGGCAAGGGAGGGGCACGGCATCCCCAGAGGCCCCCCCCAAAAAAAAACGCGAAATGGTTTCTCCTCGGATTCATACCTCTATATTTTGCAGGGGTCCTAAAGTATCGAGAGAAAAAAAAACGTCGGACAGACCCACGTTGAACAGACCCTATGCGTAGATTGACTGATAAGTACGTAGTCTGATACAAAATAATGTGCGGCAACTGACTCCCTTTGGCACCATGTGAAGTATTAACACGCGCACCGACATGGGGTGCGGATATCCGCCCATCAGAGGTTTTCGTAAATATTGAGAAAACGGCGGTGTGTAGCGCCATCAAACTTAGCATAGCTCTTTGGCCATCAATTATCCACATTTTGTGTAATTTTGTATCTCGAGTCATCTCAGGTCAGGTCAACAGGTCCTGTTAAGTGAACCCACCTCCAAGCAAGTTTTTGAAAGTTAAGTGACCCCACCTCCAAGCAAGTTTTTGAAAGTCGTGCCAAAGCCACAGTGATTGACCGAGCGGTTTCAAACTCACAGGACTTAATAAGGTCATAAGTACCTACAATTCGTTTCTCTTGGATTTATAATATCGGTGACCTAAGGTCAGATCCAGGGGCGAAGACAGACCTTCGTCAAGGGGTGAGGCACAGCATCCCGAGGGGCCCTCTCGATCAACGCCCCTCCAAAAAAGGCGCAAAATGGTATATCCTCGGATTTGGGCCACAATATTTTGCCGGGCCCCCAAATAGTCGCAACAAAAAACGTCGGACAGGCCCATGTCAAACAGAACCTATGCGTAGATTGACTGATAAGTTCTTAGTCTGATCCCCAAACAAATGCGGCAACCATGATGTGTTGGCATGATGTGTTGATCCCTGTTGGCACCATGATGTGAACTATTAACACGTGCACCGACTTGGGGGGCGGATATCCGTCCCCTGAGGTTTTCGTAAATATTGTAAAACGTCGACACGCAGCGCCGCCAAACTTTGCGTAACTCTTTGGGGAACAATCACCCAAATTGTGTGCCATTTTTTTATCTCGAGTCATCTCAGGTCAGGTCAACAAGTCAAGTTAAGTGATCCCACCTCCAAGCAAGTTTTTGAAAGTTTGTGGTCGTGCCAAAGTGATCGACCGAGCGGTTTGAAACTCACAGGATTTATTTAGGCCATAGCCCATAAGTACCTACAATTCGTATATCTCGAATTTGTAATATCGGTGACCGAAGGTCAATTCGATTTGATAAACTTCCATTATAAGTAAATGGAGAAAATAAAAACACGTAGAAATTCACAGAAAACACTTAAATTTGACCAGTTTCCACCAGGTGCCTACACCATTCTTGTGCCAAATGCAAAGATCCAAATCACATTTTTGGTATGTGACCTCCACGAGGTCAACTCAGGTGACCCAAGAGGTTATGTGTTTTGTATGCAATAACTCTGCCAAATGAAGGTAGAGTAATGGAGTTATCAACAATATGCTTCGCTCGTCGAGACACGTTGATTGATGTAAAATTTGAACTTGATCTGCCTTGACCTGAGCACAGGACAGGTCAATTTTTGAATATGTCCTAACTAGGTCATGATCATCCGATATACCATTCGATGTGTCTCGACAGATAATCACAATGGTGAAAACTGTAAGTATCACTCTATCATGCGTATCTTAAAAGTTATTCCCTAAAAACAATTCCGCTATTTTGAGAATGTTTCACGTTCGATGGCCTTCCCTGAGCTAGCTATTGACTCGAGATCAAATCTGATGAAGCCTGAGTGACAACAAATTAAATTATCTTTCGCACTGGCGGATCCAGCCTCTCTCCGTGGGGCATCTTTTTGTGGCAACAAGGTACCCCCATTTTTCCCTGCATATTTGAGCCGGTCGCCTTACTTTGGTATTCGAGCTAAGAAATTCACTTTTCAAATTCACAACAAAAAAAGATTTTGTTTTTGTTTTCTCCGAAAAAAAAGTTTTTCCTATTTTGGACGGTCAAAAACACAAAATTTCGAATATTCGAGATAGCCATTTTGAAGAAAATGTCATTTATTTTCTTTTGACGTTTTATTTGCAATTTGCTTCAAAACTCTATTTTCTACGATTGTTCAAACATTTATCGTTTTTCCGCCAAAAATGGCATGCCATGGGCATGGCGTCATTAAAACGTCATTATTTCCCACAATACTGCATCATTTAATTGGACTTTGGGTGAGAAGGCGTAGAATTGATGCAGCAAAATTTACTGAAAGTTTGACGTTGATATCTATCATAGTTTTGAAATTATTGAGAAAATCCGGGAGGGGGCTGATTCTGCCCCCCCCCCCCCCCGCCCCCCAGTGGGGTGAGGGTTAAGTGTCACCGGGGCTGCTTGAATTGCATCAGGTGCGCTGTTTTGTCTATCATTGAAAGAAAGGGATACATACAAACTTCAAAATCAATCACTCCAGAGAAGAAGAAAAATTCTGTTTTCATGAAGTTTTCTTCTAACATCATTGTTTTTTCACGTTCAATGCAGGGAACGTGCGGGGGGGCATACTTGTATTGAATGCCACTCTAAGATTCCTGTGGAAGGGGGGGGGGGGTATTTATCCCTGATGCTCCCTGGATCCGCCAGTACCAGCAATAACCGCCAAGGAGAGCCTCTGCCAGACACTTACCTAATGGAATTCATTTTCCCATTTTCCAAATTTGTATAAGTAATTGCGATAGTTGTGTCATGCCGCGAAGCGGCGCAACATTTTCCGGTTGGGGCTGCGTGAATGGCATCAGGTGCGCTGTTTTCTCTATCATTAAAAAAGGGAGACATACAAACTTCAAATTCAATCGCTCGGGAGAAAAATACTTCCGTTTTCATTAAGTTTTCTCATAGGATCATTGTTCTTCACGTTCAGTGCAGGGAACGCGCGGGAAGGGGGGGGGGCATACTTGTATTGAATTCCCTCTCAGATTCCTGTGGAGGGGGGGGGGGGCATTTGTCGCTGATGCCCATTGGACCCGCCAGTGCCAGCAATTATCGCCAAGGAGAGCCTCTGCCAGACACTTACCTAATGGAATTCATTTTCCCATTTTCCAAATTTGTATAAGCTATTGCGGAAGTTGTGTCATGCCGCGAAGCGGCGCGAAATTTTCCGGTTTTTGACTGTGGATAGCTGGATTTTGACTGCTGCAAAGACGATTTTACGATAAATTGGGAACGCGCGGGGGGCATACTTGTATTGAATGCCCCCCTCTCCCAGATTTCTGTGGGGGGGGGGGGATTTTCCCCTGATGCCCCCCCCCCCTGGATCCGCCAGTAATCTTTCGGACGTTTTTTTTTCTCTCGCGCGTCGCTACCTCTTTTTGTTCCGAGATATAGACGGGTTTTGGTAAGGACACCCATGTATGGCCTAAATTTGACCTTTGTTGACCTCTGGTGACCTCAATGGTCTAAATGACCTGACCTAAAATAATGACTTAGTACTGTCATTGTTTCGAGCTATCTAACCTGTTTCTGTTTGTCGCTATACGTTGCATGACTTTTTCAATCTTGTAGGGGCGGGTATCCCCCCCCCCCCCCGTCGGTTCGAACTTGGTGCGAACCCCGTCTGTGCGTGGGTTAACCATTTTAGATGGACGCACAAGGCACTTTGAAGGTCCCAGCAGCAACACAATCAATAAGAGGCAACGCGGAACGTCTGGCCCTCAACATTTTACGTTGTCCCGATTGCTCACGTTTGTGACATATGACATTGGAAACACATAAATTCGAGGTAATTCACAGTCACTAATGTGTAGACTATGGAGTGTGGAGGGGCTTTACGCGAAACGATCCGTCATAAGTTTGGAAAGGCAACTTCAGAAAATAGCAACGTATAAAACTTCCGTTGAAAATGTTAAGCGCTCACGGGATTTTCAAGTAGCTTGTCTTAGTATATGGCCACTGGCAGATCCAGCAGGGGGGGGGGGGGGGGAGCTAACATGCCTCAAACCGCCCAAATTCGCCCAAAATTTGACATATTTTCTGACTTAAAAAGACAAATTAACCCGCGCCCCGCTGGAGTATTCGGTCGAACACGCTGGGGGCGGGGGGGGGGGCAGATTCTGCCCCTTTGTTATATTCCGAAACAACAACCGCAGCGAGACGCGCAAGGCCGTAATCGAAAGCTCTCAATGAGCCGCATCAAAGTGTACGAGACATTTTCAAAATAAGGTCACATCTCAGGACACGGCCAGGTCAAAAGTCAAAATTAAGGTATTTTAGTTTTGGGGACATACTTTCTATCCAAAGCCTTAGATTGAGACTATTATCCCACAAAGTACTCTCAAAGATATAATGCATCTCCCGCATTAGGAAAAAGTGAAACTGTAAGCAAAGGTCAAGGTCAGGTCAGGTCACAAAAAGTCACTTCTGGCAAGAAGTCTACGAAGGTTATTTTACACGTAGAATTTGATAGTAGCAGCCATTTTCACAACCTGACACTATCATGGGCGGAGAATGCGGTATGGCAGGTATGGCCATGGCCACACCATCTTAAAAGTTGGTGTGGCAGTGCCACACCAACTTCCTGACTTGATTTTTACTTTTGAATGTGACATTTTATGAGTTATTGGTAAAAAAAATTAAAAAAATAGCCTAATGCAAGCCTGGCAACCAAATTTATCAAACAATTAAACACACATTGTTATAGGTAAAATGTATATTGACGCCTTAAGGTAAGTACTTATATTAAAATTGCAATTCAATATTGGGAGTTAGTCTTGCACACTAAAAATGGAACAAGTAACTTAATACAAGCCTGGCAAAACAATATCAAGCAACAAAGCACATGACGACAAAAGGATTTCCTAAATATAGAAATAGATCACAGAACATAACAAATCGAATTAAAAATTCACAGCTAGTAACAAAATGTATCTACCATCCCAACAATATTATCAGTTTCATTCAAGAAGCCTTCAAACTCATACTCATATACCAAGGTATCAATTTATATTACGCACAAAGTATTTCCCAAAGCCTCAAATTGATAAATAAAACAATCATATTCAAGCAAAGCATTACATAAATATCCCCTAAGTTCACAAGTTATCCATAAATTTTACAATAATACATACATTTTGACATATAATATAAAATAATGCATATTTGTGTGCATCTTAGTCCCTCCAATCTTAGATGTAGTGGTTTACACGTACCAATAGCAATGCAATATTTCGTCTTTCTTGCGCCAAGAGAAGTGCATTCTAATACTATCAAGTACTATTGAAATAGTTTTTTTTTGGAGAAAACAAAGGCGAGAATGTGTGCGGGGAATAAAGGAAAACGGAAAAATAATCAAGTTTATCATTCCAAAGTGTTCCCAAAGTAAAAACTATTATATGACCGTGGTAAAAACTAAGGTTCTATGACCAGGTAAGGACACGAGCCATTTGACCTTGAACTCGGCGGACCGCCGTATGACGTCACTGCCGGCAGCCGGCTGGAAGCCAGCAGCCGCCGGCCCACTGGCGGATCCAGGGGGGGGGGGCATCAGGGGCAAATCCCCCCCCCCCAAACACACACAGGAATCTAGGAGGGGCATTAAATACAAGTATGCCCCCCGCGCGTTCCCAATGTATCGTACAATCGTAAAAATTGTCTTTGCAGCAGTCAAAATCCAGCTATACACAGTCAAAAACCGGAAAATTTCGCACCGCTTCGCGGCATGACACAACTTTCGCAATTGCTTATGCAAATTTGAAAAATGGGAAAGTGAATAATTCCATTAAGTGTTTGACAGAGGCTCTACTTGGCGGTCATTGCTGGCACTGGTGGATCCATGGGGAGGCATCGGGCAAATGCCCCCCCCCCCTCCCACAGGAATCTGGGAGGGGCATTAAATACCAGTATACCCCCCCCCCCTCCCCCTCGCGCGTTCCCTGCGCTGAATGTGAAAAACAATTAAAAACAAACAACGAAACTTCATGAAAACGGAAGTTTTTCTCGAGTGATTGCATTGGAAGTTTGTATGTATCCCTTTCTTTCAATGATAGACAAAACAACGCACCTGATGCAATTCAAGCACAAATTTACTTAACCCTTAACACGCTTACCCGGTGACACTTAACCCGCGCCCCGCTGGTGGGTGGGGGGGGGGGCAGAATCTGCCCTCCCTCCCGGATTTTCTCAATAACTTGAAAACTATGATAGATATCAACGTCAAACTTTCAGTACCTCGTGCTGCATCCATTCTACGTCTTTGCAACAAATTCCAATGACATTTATGCAGTTTTTGTGGGAGATAATGACGTTATAATGACGTCATGCCATGCCATTTTTGTTGTGGAAAAACGATAAATGTTTGAACAATCGTAGAAAATAGAGGTTTGTAGAAAATTGCAAAACAAAAATGTCAAAAGAAAATAAATGACATTCTCTTCAAAATGGTTATCTATGATTTTCAAAATTATGTGTTTTTGCCCCCAAAAATGAAAATAAATAAATTTTTCCGGAAACAAAATTAACACGATACATTTTTGCAAATTTTAAGTGAATTTCTTAAGCTCGAATACCAAAATAAGGTGACCGGCCCAAATCCGCAGATAAAAAAATGAGGGTACCTTTTTGCCACAAAAGGATGCCCCCCCTTCCCTCCCCCACGGAGAGAGGCTGGATCCGCCAGTGCGCCGGCCACACCAACTTTTGAAACGATTCTCCACCCATGGACACTATATATGGTTAGGTCAGGTCACATAAAGTCAAAATTTGAAATTGATTTATCTAAATCAAAAAGGCAAGTCTCTAGACCAGTTTTGTCTCAGAAAAACAGTAGTGGCATTTATTTGTCTGTATCTGGTCAATAAAAGCCAAAATAACGTAACTTAAAAAATGACGTCATGAGTTATTTACATAAGTCAATTAAGATATTGCTTTGAAATTTGGTTTGGGTATCGTCCATATTGGGTATCGTTCACTCAGATATATTCCGTTTTTCATATCTTCAAGAAAGAAAAAAATGTGAAAAGTTTTCTGGAAAATTTTATATTTTTATTTTTAGGAGTCAAAAACCCACACTTTCGAAAATCTGAGATAATAGTTTTGAAGAGAATGCCATTTCCTTTCTTTTGACGTTTTTCATTTACAATCTGTTTCAAAACTCGATTTTCTACGATTTGTCAAACATTTATCGTTTTTCGACCAAAAATGGCGTAACATGACGTCATTAAAACGTCACCATCTCCCAAAGTGCTACATCAATTTCATTGAACTTTTGTGAAAAGACGTAGAATTAATGCAGCATAAGGTACTGTAAGTTGTACGTCGATACCTATCATAGGAGTTGGGCTGAGGGGCCGAGGCCTTCTCCCATTGGGCCGAGGGGCCCTTCGGGCCCCTCGACCCAATGGGGGGGGGGGGGCACGTGCCCCCTGTGCCCCCCCCCCCCCTGGCTGCGCCCCTGTGCTGAAGGGCAGGTTCACCAGAAACGTCCATGTATCAAAGCGAGTGCTAAGGACGGGCTACTATGTCCTTAAAAAATATCTGAGTCACGCCACATACGAAGACCTTATCGTTCTTCAAAACAGGAACGCTCCCATGAGCATGGGGGACTTGAACCATTCCACGGGGTACATGATTAAACTGAGGGACCAGGTGTACACCACCATCATGGAGAAACTGACGAAGTATGTCAGCTCTGTCCCATGTGTGTCACTAATGGCTGACAAGGTGACGCTGAACAAGCGATCTGTGGACGTCACTGCCATCATGTTCCCAGTGGTGGAAGCCCAGACGGATCAGATAATGCAGTCGTTTGTGATTGCAGCGCCGGTGGTGCGTGATGGTACCGGAGATGCGCTGGCAAAGGAGATTGTAGAATCCCTGGCAGGAGTGGGCGTCACTAAGCCATCTCAATTGTCCAGTATGTGCATGGACGGACAGTATTTTGCTGTCGGTGTCCCTGCGAAAGTGGTCCAGCTTCTACACGCAAGGGCGGATCCAGCCGGCCGTTTGGGGGGGGGGGGGAGGCCAAACCGTTTTTTAGCGGACCTTACCTACCCCCAATTTCGAATTTCTTCCCGGATTTGGGCCACTTTATTTTGCAACCACATGATTTCGATTTTTTTCCCCATTTTTTTTTTAGGTTTTCGACCTTTTGGGATATCGAAAAAGGAAAGATGTCAGCTTGCAGTTTGTATTGTTCCGACATTGCCTTACACTGATAAAAACTATGTCAATTGTCAGCTGTACCCAGGGGCGTCGCCGATAATTTTTGAGTGAGGGGTCGGCTGAAATGACGACAAAAAAATGTACCCCAATTTGTTATGCGTGTATTTAAGCCTTTGCAACATTTCTAATGTGGATTTGCATGTTATAGTAGGTACTTGTTATTTAGCGCCGTGAAGCGGCGCGATTTTTTTTTTGCTCGGGTTTGCCTGATAAAACCCAGAAACATAGGCATTTTTAGCTTCTTAGCCTTGTAGAGGATAATAAGCTAAAAATGTTATTCATTCAATTCAGCGTTACGACGAAACGAAGACGATGACGATGGCTTCGTTATGACGATGGCCACTGATGTGACGCCGCGAAGCGGCGTGAACATTTTAATTTTAGGTCGTGGAAAACGCATTTTTAATATTGGAACCAGACCGTGAGTGGAGCCAAGCCTCAGGTAACCCCTTTTCCTGGTTGCACATCTCGGTATGATGCAAAATGTTGAAATGAAGGTAGTTTTTCATATACATTAGCCTCGGATAGTAAATCACGATGGCCGGTGGCAGTCTGCGCTCAATAGTACATATGATAATAATAACTGTGGTCTGTATACATACCTATGTACCGAACTGTAACAAACAACTGGTAACGGTGCAAATGGTTTCAAAGTAGCAAGAGGCAGACCGACATTTCCGCGCATAAATGGTCCCTGTAGATCTGGAGGAGCCTGGGGGAGATGGCTTGGGGAGATAGTCCTGGCCTGGTCCCCACTATTAGCTCTTCGGGCCAACAAGTTGGGCACCGCTGGAACAGCTTCCGGTTGCCGAAGTCCGCGTCTTTGCGTTCGCGTCGCCTTTTTCGGAACTCGGCAGACAAGCTAAACATGTAGCCCGCTTTAAAGATAATATTTTATGAAGAGAGTTGGTCCTGGGGCCAGCAATTACCGCCAAGGAGAGCCTCTGCAAGACACTTAATGTAATTAATTTTCCAAGTTTGTATATGCAATTGCGAAACTTGTGTCATGCCGCGAAGCGGCGCGAAATTTTTCAGTTTTTGACTGAGGCTAGCTTGATTTTGACTGCTGCAATTTTGGGATGCCCAGTACCGTTCTAAAAACGCAAATATAGCATGCATTAAATTTCACGTCTTGGGGGGGGGGGGGCAAAACATAGTTTGGCCCCCCTTAAACAGGCTTGGGGGGGGGGGCATGTCCCCGTTCGCCCCCCCCCCCCTGGATCCGCCCTTGGTCGTGGGTCTAGTTATTCCTTCGTCGACGACGAAATCATTATTTATGAACGTGTTCATTTTTTTTCTTAAAATTTCACAGAACACGGAATTCTATTGTTTTTTATATGCGTTGAGGCTCATATTACAGTTATTTATATATATATATTTTTTTTGGGGGGGGGGGCCAAAAGACATGTTGGCCCCCCTTCCAGGCTTTGGGGGGGGGGCATGGCCGGATTGCCCCCCCCCCCTGGATCCGCCAGTGTCTACACGAGAAGAGTGGTGATCCCCTTGAGTCTCAGCCATGCGTGCCAGCCCTATGGGATGCTGCTCACCTCTTAAATCTTGCCGAAAAAGACGTCAGGGTCAAAGCTGGGAAACACAAGTGGGTGCAGGACACCATAGACAAGATGACTGCCATTTCCAAGCGGCATCACTACGGAAAGGGCTTTGAAGAGCTGATGGAACAGCAGCAAGGACTTCTCCATCCCAAGCTCTGGTCGGCAACGAGGTTTTCAGCCTACGCCTCTAACACCTTCCAGACCTTCCTCCACAACGCAACAGCCATGGAAAAGTTGCTGGAGAAGAATGCGGCCTCAAAGAATGCAGACAGCTGCATTGCAGACGACCTGGAGCTTCTTCAAGGTAGGATGTGAAGTATGCTGCAACTGATATATTGAAAAGAAACACAAAGAGGCAAAATTCACCCACATGTATATCCGTTTCCACATGGCTGTTGCAAATTGTACTCATAATTTGATGTTGTTATTGCTACATAAGTTGGCGAGTAGCATGTAATTACGGTATAGCCATCTATAATAGTTAATACAAAAATAGTCGTTTTCTCGTGGGTGAAAATAATTAAGGATTTTTCGATGCATAGAAGTCCAACAAGCAAGAAAGTGATTTTCTCAGCATCAAATATTCAAAAATGTAATACAATTATGTAGTATTTCTTAAATATTTTTTCCTTAATACGGTCTTAGTGCTAAATTGCAATTTGTTGGTTAAGATGATTGAGAGCGTCTTTTGGTGCAGGGGCGCAGTTCATGAACCGAGTGGCGGCGCTAGCCGACATCTATGAAAAGTTGGGACGCTGCAGCAAGGAACTGCAAAGCACACAGGCGTTCCCGTGGGATCGAAAAGATGCGTTCGCTCGCCTGATGCGATCTCTGCGCGACATGGCCTGCGCAATCGACCTGGACGAGGATTTGGCGTTTGAGCAGCCTGCTAATGTCTTGTGGCCATCTCTGAGCACCAGAGACAACTATGCAGACGAGGTAAGACATGGAAATGTTCTGCCGGTGAACATGCTGATATATGTGATGAAACGCTGCCAGGGGTGTAGGATCCTATTTAGTTGAGGGAGCTTCAGCCCCCCCCCTCCAACTTGGCTTCAGCCCCCCCCCCCCCACACACACACACACTTTGACGAGGAAGTGGGTCAAATCCTGGGAGAAATCTGTATTTTTGTGGATTTTGATGGTACTTTAAAAAACGATTTTTTCCAGCTCAGCCCCCCCTCTCCCAGCTTTTTGGAGAAGCTACGCCCCTGAAAGCTGCTATCAAATTTTCGTCGTAAGTGGTTGCTGTCTTATTTACGTATGTTATATTGCTATTTTTGCTATACCTACATAGCTAATTCACGCTAAATGTTGAATGTCGATCCACTATATTAACCCTCGCCCGGGTAGGGCAAAATCACTACGTGTTCGGGTAGGGGGTTGGTACGACCCCCCCCCCCTTAGCGTTTCGCCCCTAATTGAGATAGAGCTTCGATTCAAAGACGAGCGTGTTGCTTGTGACGAGAAGAAGCCGCTGATACCCCATGTTAATGTATTGGGTCATTAGGTGACCTCTGAAGTCATGTCAATGACCCATAAGTCATACAAATTTGAAAAGGCGTATAAACTGAATTTTATCTAGCTAGAATCGTGAATGAGCATATCATAATGCTTAATAGGTGCCAAATTCGTAATCGGCGTCACAAAATGTCCTAAAAACTGCCAAATTTAAAAAAGGTCATGTCAGGTCATCTGAGGTCAGTGACCTCGGTTGACCTGTGGATGCGCATGACCCCAGTGGAACATATAATTATCTAAAATGGATCACAAATTTGAAATCAGCGTCACAAATTGTCCTAGAAACCTTCAGAAGCCCAAAAAGTCATCTGAGGTCATCGGAGGTCAATGACCTCAGTTGACCTCTGAAAAGGTCAATCGAGGTCACAATCTCAGTGGAAACCACAACTGTCACCTGGAAACACCTTTGCATATGCTCTTGAACAACAAACACTCGGAAACTGCACAAGTGACAAGCATCGATCTGTGGGACGCCAGTTGCGCCTGACATGACCTTGAGAAACAGGTCATAGGTCACGGGTCATGTGAGTTAGAAATTAAAAAATTCAGATTATGTGTCAAATTTGTCAACAGTAGGGTACTGAAAGTTTCATTGCAATCGGTCAGAAACTACGCGAGTTATTCCAGAAACACCGAGGGAGGGTTTGACATCCACCCCCCCCCCCCCTACCCAGGCGAGGGTTAGTATTGTATATTATATTAATGTATTAATTGAAACTGTATTAATTGATTGGAAGTGTCTTTTGTTTACCAATCTGGTCTTAGAAGTAAAGTCACGGCATTAATGTGATTTGTTAGGTTGCCAACATCCAGCACTTCCTCGGTGCGTTGGAGGACTGCATCGAGCAGCGCATGGACGGCAAGCACGCGAGCCGCGACAGCGTCGGGTCGTGTAACGAGACTCTCAACGAGCACATGCACGACCTGAGGAAGCTGGGGTCTCTCACAATGCTGCAGGCGGTTGAGCACTCTGATTGCCTGATCTACGCTGCACGAGGTAGGCAAGTCCCAAATTACCGGGGCCATTCAATTCGAAGAAGTATATATCACTGCAAAAGCAGCTAAAGAAACAAAAGGCAAACATATACAAATGCGTTCCTTTTTGCTAGTCTTTGGCTACTTCTCATTTATTGCCGCATTTATTCTTATTTTTAAGCGATCTTAATTTATTAGTGCTTATGCTGATAGCGTTATGACGTGAATACCAACAAATCAGAGTGTCATGTAAAATGTTGAATCATTTTGGGTTTCCTAGAAGTAATATTGTCAGTGCTTGTCCAAGGACCATTCAAACTGGTCTTCGTCTTAAAAAAATATTTGTTTTGGATACAAATCTTATTTTCTGACATAAGCTTTTGCACTGCCAATATTTAGAGGTCAGTTTAGGAAATATATCAAACGCTTTCACCTGTTTCAAAGACACCCGCTTTTCAGTGGGATTATAAAAAAAAAATTGTTGGAGAGTTATGGAATCCGGATGCAGAACACACCATTTAGGAAGTTGCATTTTATACTTACTCAACTGCTATCATTCTAGTGTCTAAGTACAAGTCAAAGCACATTTTGTAATAGTGGTTCTGTTCCCACAGCGGTACAAACGCTTAAGGAGCAAAAGATCCTGCCAAAGGAGCTTGGTGTCGGCCTCCCACAAATCAGAGCGGCTCACAGATTCATGCGAGAGCTACCGAACGAGCTGACAGACCCCGAGCTCTACGTGAGGCTGCAAAAACAGGTCCAGAGTGAGGCGATCCTGCAGCCATACAGTGACATGGTGGCACGGATTTGGATGCTGGCAGCTCCCGAGAGTGTTGTGGAGAGCATGTGCAGTGTGGTGAAGGACATCTTCGGCGAGAACCGCCAACTGTCGCACGCAAGTGCAGCGAAAGAGCTTTGTGTGCGCTGGAATGGACCGGAGCCTGTCTGCGCTGACAAGCTATTAGAGCACGTGCGGCAGCGGTGTCAGAAGGACAATTTTTTTACCGTAGGTCACAGGGACATCGGAAAAGTTATGAAAAGGCATCTTGGTAGAAGGTGTCACCGCGCCCCTGTATATATGTGATATGAATCTGTGATATGAAGTGTATAGTGATGTACGGATGCAGTGCCAACAGTAGGTACCCAATGGGAATTAGTATAATGTCATTCGATGAACGGTTGTGGTGTGCACTTTATTTGGTGTGCCAGTGTGCCACATCCACAGTGTTTAGAACTTGAATTCTGCTCCCGTGTGCTATTTATTTTGTCTTGTTGAGTACTTGTCTTGTTTAAGATTCGTCTTGCATTATTCATTTGTGCAAATCAGCTTTTTGTTTGCACGTATATATTGGACACGTCACCTGGATGGATGTTGGAAGGAAAAATATAGTCGTCTGTTCTATTGCAAATGGTGAACCTGTTTTTACATTAAATCAACAAGTGTTTTATCCCATGAGGGTACGATACCTTGGTGTCGAGGTCGGTAGATTGGTACTTAGGTATAGCGATACGCCTGGTCTAGCCGCAAAAGAAGAACCGGTTAAATAACGTTGCCACTCCTGTTGAACTGCTTGCCAGTTTTGTGTAGCGAATTTTCGCATTAGCAGATATAAACATTTGCAATCGACAAATGGAAATGTGTAGAAATGTAGCTTCGATGAGAATGAGAATGTTCGATAAAAGGTGTAGCAAAATTGGGCTCCGTCAAATTCGGTTGGTAGCAAATTTTAACTTTTTTTTACCCCTGCACGTGATGTGAGCCCTGGCTACATCAGGCCGCCACGTGATGTGAGCCCCGGCCATACCAATCGATCACGTGATGTGAGCCCTAGCTACATCAGGCCGCCACGTGATGTGAGCCCCGGACATACCAATCGATCACGTGGTGTGAGCCCGGACCACACCAATCGATCACGTGATGTGAGCCCCGGCGACACCAATCCCTCCGCCCCTCCGATGTCCGACAGTACCCGTATTTTGATTATGCAGCGAGCCATAGCTCTGAGAGTGTATGGTCATGGCTCAGATCAGTACCGCTCAGCAAATCGCCTTGCTAGAGCTGCGTTCAGGGCTGACAAGCGCCGGTACGTGGGCGACCGCATTCTCGAGCAGGGGAGAGCTAGTTGCTGGAAATCCGCCCGAGACTTATTGGGTAGCAAGAGGTCGAATGCCCAGGTGTTACCATCTACCTCGCATGACGACATGAACGCATTTTTTGTTAATGTCGGTCCGACCGTGGCGGCCGAGCTGGAGGCGCAAGGTCCACCTCCCTCTCTCCCCACTCGTTTGCCGAGAGTGGGAGCTTGTTACTTTTCACTGCATCCAATCAGTATGAGTGCCCTACACCGCATCGTCTTTAGTATGCGGAACTCCCCGGCTCGTGGTGCTGACGGCCTCTGCATCCGTATCCTGAAGCTCGCCTTCAATTCCATCGGCCACGTCCTTCTCTTCCTCATCAACTCCTGCATCACGACCAACGACGTGCCTACCTCCTGGAAACACTCCCTTGTGTATCCAATCCATAAATCCGGCAATCCTTCTGATCCTTCCAACTTCCGCCCAATTTCAATACTTCCGGTCATAGCCAAAATAGTGGAGCGGGCGGTGCAACGCCAGCTCTACTATTACCTTTCATCCAACCATCTCCTTGCTCCTACCCAGCACGGTTTCCGCCCACGGCACTCTACGGAGACGGCGCTCACTTGTATCACTGACCACATGCTCTCGGCTGTCGACTCTGGTAAAATTACTTTGCTTTGTTTGATTGACTTAAGCAAATGTTTTGACGTCATTCACCATGGAAAACTGTTAGTCAAACTTCAGGCTCTCGGCATAGACACTTTGTGGTTCCAAAATTACTTGCACGGTCACACTCAGAGTGTTAGCTTCCCTGGCTCTGATGGCAAGATTGTAACGTCCACTCCGCGTGATATAAATCAAGGGGTCTTTCAGGGCTCATCGCTCGGACCCATTCTCTTCAGCGCGTTTGCAAATGACTTGAGTCTTCATGCGGCTGATGCGATTGTGGTGCAATATGCCGATGATACTCAAGTCATGATTTCGGAACCAAAATCTTGTATGCCAGCGCTTATCGCCCGCATGGAGTCGGCTCTCGCTTCTCTTGGGGACTACTTTCATTGCAATGGGCTTAAAGTTAACGTAAGGAAGTTCGAACTCCTTACCATCGGATCACGACAAAATTTGCGCTCACTTCCTCAGTTTACTATCAAGTTCCGTGACACTTACCTGGTACCTCACTCAGAGGCACGCAACTTGGGTGTCATTTTTGATCAGCACCTCACCTGGGACGCTCATGTGTCAGCCCTCTGCCGTAAGTGCTGCGGTATCCTTGTCTGTCTATCCCATATCCGTCACTACCTCCCGTCACAAATACTTCCCGAAATCGTCACCGCCCTAGTGTTCTCTCACATTCGTTACTGTTTGGTCGTGTACGGAAACGGCTCTGCCAAAAACCTGCATCGCATTCAAAAACTCATCAACTTTGCAGCGCGAGTCGTTTCCGGAAAACGCAAGTTTGACCACATTTCGGAGGTGCGGGAAGCACTGGGGTGGCTCGATGCTCCCGACCTCTTCCTTTATCAAACCCTCTGTCTTCTCCACAAAGTCCGCAGCACCGCTGAGCCGGAGAGTCTCGCCGGTCTATTTTCTCACAACTGTGAGAGACCGGCGCACTCTCGAACGACCCGACAGGACCACCACATATCTCTTCCTCGGGTCAGGACAGAGGCCGGAAAGAGGCGCTTTGCCTACCGCGCTGCGCGCAATATGAACGGTCTGCCACGCGACTTCGAGTGCATGTCTGCTGGCAAGTTCATGAGAGAGCTGAAGCGTAGCCTGGAGCCAGGGCGCCATACCTGACGTGACATGCGAGGTGCACTGAGTTTTATGCGTGTGTGGAAGTGTGAAAGTGCATGCTGATGTGTTTTGTATTGTACCCTGTGTAACCTGCCAACATGACAAACAACTGTAAAAACCTCATTCGTGTGGATAGTTCATGCTTTAATACATACATACATACATACATACAATCGATTACGTGATGTGAGCCCCGGCGACACCAATCGATCACGTGATGTGAGCCCCGGCGACACCAATCGATCACGTGATGTGAGCCCCGGCGACACCAATCGATCACGTGATGTGAGCCCCGGCGACACCAATCGATCACGTGATGTGAGCCCCGGCGACACCAATCGATCACGTGGTGTGAGCCCCGGCGACACCAATCGATCACGTGATGTGAGCCCCGGCGACACCAATCGATCACGTGATGTGAGCCCCGGCGACACCAATCGATCACGTGATGTGAGCCCCGGCGACACCAATCGATCACGTGATGTGAGCCCCGGCGACACCAATCGATCACGTGATGTGAGCACCGGCGACACCAATCGATCACGTGATGTGAGCCCCGGCGACACCAATCGATCACGTGATGTGAGCCCCGGCGACACCAATCGATCACGTGATGTGAGCCCCGGCGACACCAATCGATCACGTGATGTGAGCCCCGGCGACACCAATCGATCACGTGATGTGAGCCCCGGCGACACCAATCGATCACGTGATGTGAGCCCCGGCGACACCAATCGATCACGTGATGTGAGCACCGGCGACACCAATCGATCACGTGATGTGAGCCCCGGCGACACCAATCGATCACGTGATGTGAGCCCCGGCGACACCAATCGATCACGTGATGTGAGCCCCGGCGACACCAATCGATCACGTGATGTGAGCCCCGGCGACACCAATCGATCACGTGATGTGAGCCCCGGCGACACCAATCGATCACGTGATGTGAGCCCCGGCGACACCAATCGATCACGTGATGTGAGCCCCGGCGACACCAATCGATCACGTGATGTGAGCCCCGGCGACACCAATCAATCACGTGATGTGAGCCCCGGCGACACCAATCGATCACGTGATGTGAGCCCCGGCGACACCAATCGATCACGTGATGTGAGCCCCGGCGACACCAATCGATCACGTGATGTGAGCCCCGGCGACACCAATCGATCACGTGATGTGAGCACCGGCGACACCAATCGATCACGTGATGTGAGCCCCGGCGACACCAATCGATCACGTGATGTGAGCCCCGGCGACACCAATCGATCACGTGATGTGAGCCCCGGCGACACCAATCGATCACGTGATGTGAGCCCCGGCGACACCAATCGATCACGTGATGTGAACACCGGCGACACCAATCGATCACGTGATGTGAGCCCCGGCGACACCAATCGATCACGTGATGTGAGCCCCGGCGACACCAATCGATCACGTGATGTGAGCCCCGGCGACACCAATCGATCACGTGATGTGAGCCCCGGCGACACCCGGCCGTCATGTGACACAATGTCCGGTCACAAATATATCCCGGCTTGTCGTATAGCCTTTTCAGCATCTATGTGCGAAAGCAGTGGTTGCATTCTTGCTGCACTTGCATTGATCAAAAGCAGCCCTGAGCAGCATTAGTATGTACTTGATATCTGATAACAAGTATTTGCGGAAATATATCTTCGGAAATGCTAACTGGTTTATCGCCTGCGGAGGATTTCGACATCTGATAGTCAATGTTGACTTTTGACATGACGGTTTGGATTGTGTCTGTTGACATCAGTGACAGATACGATACGCTGAGTAGCAGAACCATATATGTAGGTATAGTAGGACATGCAGGCAAAGTTATATTCCGAAAGTGTAGGTATACGAGTACGCACTACGACCTTTCACGGTCATAATTTGTCTCCACACGACGAAGCTATGTGGTGAATAGTTTCTCCGCACGCGCACAATGAAGCTCTGTACCTGTCTCTGCGCGGTATGGTTAACAAATATGCGTGGCATTCCAGCACAGATCGACCGGTCAAGGTGTTGATTTAACACCCGCATGCCACGGATGTTGATGCAATCTTCTCTTGGGGTCAATCTGTCACGCTGATCACGGCTGTAATATTTATGTTGCCTGCTGTTAGCGGTTTCAAATTTATAGCCTCCGGCGTTTTGGTGATCCATACCTACAGACCTCTTTTGGAGTGAATTTGTAAAAACTTTAACCCCCAATTCGTGCTGTGGCCTGTGAGTGGATTAGATTATGCACCACTTTATTTGGAATCGGCTAAGTAGTGTGATTCTATGGTATAAGTGAAAACTTGGCCTCTTTGAATATGTCAAGAACTTTTGAAAACAACTTTATTATAATTTCCCTAAGTCTTTTTGGGTGATTTTTCAACGTCATTAAATTCTTCAATGTCTTTTCCATAAATTGCGTCAACAAAAGGCGTGGTACCTGTCAAGGCTACTGAGCCACATCAACATGCGTCTAAATGTATCAATGCCATGCCCTCACGTAAGTACGCCTATGAGAAACAAATCGACCACAAATTTGGCAAAATGACGCATTCGATTTGGATCAAAATTGGTATATGGCATAACCTGAGGTGTTGAAAGGACATGTGAATTAGTTTTGCTTCAATCCAAGGAGCGTATCCAGATATATCGCCTCAGGCATTTTATTTCAAGGTCATTGTGGAGTACATGTTCGGGTTTTTACCATTGGATAAGTCTACCACAGATAACAGGAGGTCTCCTGTTATCTGTGGTCCATCTAATGTTTCGTTGGGTATAGTTCGTTCCGATATGAGTGGTATCACAGCGCATGGCACGCGCAAACGTGGGGCATGTCAAAACATTGGATATGTATGGCCTGATCGTCGTCGCATGAAAGGAATCGCCTTTAGAATATTGATATCCTCCCCCAATTCTTGGTAGGTAGGCAGGCGCGCACACAAGGGGGGGAGCACAGAGCGAGGCCCCTCTGAGGAGGCCCCGTGGGGCCTCTGTTTGGTTGTAATTTTTGTTTGCCACATTTTGTGGAAATTTTCCGAAAAATACTTTATTTTTATTTTGGGGTGTCAAAAACAGAA